>MUZC01000861.1:456576-471954 GCA_002072015.1 Radix auricularia
CTAATGCTATTTATAAAAAGACTTTTAAATTTATTTACAGATCATAAACTTGACAATTTTATACAATTATAAAAGGATAACATTATAAATATTAAATATTTATAAATATTTTTTGAATAAAACAATTGTATCGCTTATAAAAATGTATTCTTTAGTAAGTTGTCATATTCCAACAAGAAAAACTACAGGAAAAAAATCAACCACATAGACGCACTGTTACCATATGGTAACATACCATTTTTCTAATATATTATCAAACGATGGTGACAAATATCAAACTTAAGCTTACATTATTACTGTATAAACATTAGTTTTATCATTTAAATTTTTTTAGAACAGAAATTTTCATTATTCGATAAAAAATAAACACTTGTACTTACTAGATTCGGTAGACAAAATTTTAGCCCACTGTGATCTTCTAAAAGTCGTTCTTACAAAAATACAAAAAGGTCTAAGAGAAGAGTTCTCCGGGATAAAAGTTCAAAACATGTTAAAATAAAAGGGGAATCACTTTAAAAAAGGTAAAACTAATCAATTAGTAGTGAAATAATAATTATTTCGCTTTGTAACCAAACGGTCACATTGTGTAATTTAGGGTTAAAAAAAAACCCAAAAAAACTACGGCTGACACGTATCATTTTTGTTGTATAAGATGAGAGCAATATTATGTATTATAATAATTGTGTGTGTGTATATTTAAATGATTTATTAAAATTTCATGTGAAATGTTGATATGATGTCGTAGTGAGATCCTACTGATAATCAAATCTAGAAGTATGACAAATCGTGTTTTTAATTCTAAAAACGTATTGAAGATCGTGAGATCGAGTTGATAAGTTTGAAAAAGGAAGAGAATGAAAGTTAATACGTCATATCATTTCGCAATACCTTTCACTAACTACAAACACTAATCAGGAGAGTTGATGTTTTTCCCTAAATATTTTTTAGCGAGCTGCTAAAATATTTTTAAATGCAACTAATGCATAAGGCAATTTCTTCTAACTTAGAAATACAACACAAAGATAGCTTAATACAACCTTAGGATTGATATAGGGATTAAAGCACTTTTCTATTTACATACGAAAGAACAAACACAATTTTCGTTTTTCCGTACGGAATTTGGACATGGAAAGGGTTGTCTGAGGAAACCATAAAAAAATAATCAATATTCTAACTCTTTCAAAATCCAACACTAAAAATAAACCATGTATAAATGTAGGACGCAATAATCTTCTGTTTAGATGGAGCGTCTGTAACATATACGTTAAGAGCTTATATTGAGTACTTACCTGTGTATGCAATACTTTGAATTTTAAAAAAAAATGAAGACCTGTTCCTCAAGCGTGCTCCAATTTGGAGCTGCGATTTTGGAGTGTGTAGGTTGCTACCCAAAAGTTGATCAAGTTTATTTATTGACAACGATATTTTTTCAAGGAAAATCAATTTTCAGAGAAAGAGGTGTCGGCATTAACTGGAAAAACCCAATGCCATTTTACAGTCGCAGCCATGATTGGACCCTGTAGAGCCACTCTGTCAAAGCTGCACACACCATATATACTCGTTCCATATCCCGTTCATTCTTATCCCGACCCGACCCGGTCTTTTTTCAAGAGAGTAGTATTAAAATGTGTAACTCGCTAGTAAGCTGACCCCCCAAAAAATAATAGGACAGCATAAACAAAATGGTACACATTAAAAATTTTTTTAAAGCTAAATTGGTCGTTATGATTGTTTACTTTGTACTACCTTTCGTTGTCTTTGTGCTCTTTGTTTGGCAAAGGGTACCAGTATTTTTGTTTCTTTGAGAAACAGTGTCGAGAGCGCGTGTATTTATAGTCGTTATTGAAAACAAAGTTTGTACATTAATTTATTAAAGCATTTACAAAAATAAATGAAATTACAAAATAATGTAAGTGCATATATTAAAAGTATTTTAAATCTTCGGGTAGATCAGTCGAATCTTGTAGAAAAGGACCTTGATGATCTACAATAACTACACCGATATTCAATGTACTTTCATAAATCACTGATGACCCGCTCGTAAGCCGACCCCAAATCTTTTCCTCCTAGAGTTTGGCCAAAAAAGGTTTGCTTTAGAATGTATATATCATATAGAATGAGACTGAGATAAAGCTTTTAAATAAAATACAAAATACACAAGAAAATTTTGTAATGAATACAATAAATATGAGCTTCATCTTTTAACCAACACGACTTTCGAAAGAGTATTTACAATGCATGTTATTTAAATCGGTATAATAACACAACTAGTTTAAAGGTTTTTGACTGTAGGGTTTAAACAATTCATGAATGTTACTTTCATGGAGTACAATTTAATATGCATATTTTTAAGCATTGCACTAAAGTGGTGATAACAGAAACATTCTGCTCATTCTCATAAACATGGTTTTTGTGCTGAAAAAAACAAACAACCAACAACGTTTTGCTCCTCCAATGCTTTGCTGAAATAACAAAATTTAACCCGAAAGAGAATACTCTTATTGACAACTGCATATTTCCTTTTTAAATGAATAAAATATTAAAGATATGAAGTAAATATTGATTAATCAAATTTATTTTTCGTTTCCAGTACTTTTTTTTTGCCCAGATGCCAAGTTTGTTGTTACGCCTGTGATTGTGTACCGTGTTTAGTGTTATATCCAAACATTCAGTATTTTAGCACAATTTTAAAAAAAAATTTATTTCTTATATGAAATAACTTATCTTATATGTTACAGACACTCCTTCTGTACAGAAGATTATTGCGTCCTAGGTGTATCTAAGGTTTGTGTTTAGTATTCTTATTAGAGTTTTAAATGATGAAAAAGTGTTGGCTTTCCTGGTTTCTTCAGGCAACCCATTCCACGCCCAAATACCCGACGGGAAGGGAAAAAAAACGTGTATGTATTTGTTCTTACATAGGGAATAAGAAAAGTGTTTTTATCTTTATGTCTATCTGATGGTTGTATTAAGTTTTCATTGTGTTGTATTTCTAAATTAGATTTAATTGCTTTGTGTTTAATTACTAATTTACTCTTGGTTCTTCTATCCTCTAATGTTTCAAGGTTTGATAATTTAACTAATGGTGTTACGCTTGTGAGTTTTGAATAATCTCCAAAAATGAATCTGGCAGCTTTTTTTGAATTTGTTCTAGTTTATCAACATTTTCTTAAGGGGATGAGTCACATTCAAAAGATGCATATTTTGGATAAATCTCAACAGGGTGAGGTAGCAATTTAGTTTTATATCTTTATTACATTTGTAAAAGTTTCTTTATATAAAACCTAATTATAAAATGTAATTGGCCTATGCCTGAAACATTACATTGCAAAAAATTGAAACCCAGTCCAGTATTAAATCTGTATTGTAATGAATACAAAGGACCGAGTTTTGTTGAGATAAATCACTCCAAGTGGACGAGTATGTGATACAAATTCCCCCCTTCCCACCCCAAATTTTGCCTCATATTTACGTATATGTCAAGTCTTATCGTATCTGTTACAGACGCTTCTTCTATACATAAGATTATTGTGTCCTAAGATTATCTAGCGTCCGAGTCTAATCTTGCATTCTTATTACAGCTTTAAATGTTGATTAGTGTAAGTTTTCCTGGTTTCTTTATATAACTGAATCGACGTCCAAATTCCTGATAGGAAGAGCAAGAATGTGTATGTGCTTGTTCTTGCATAAGAAAACTGTTTTTATCCCTATGTCTATCTGAGGGTTGTATTAAGTTATCTTTGTGTTGTATTTCTACATTATAATTGACTGATTTATGTATAATTACTACTTTAATCTTAGTTCTTCTATCCTTTAGTGTTAAATATTGAAAAGAACTATTCTTATTTCTTCACAGCTAATTGCAAAAATAATGTTAAACCCGTTTTAATTTTTTTTTTCAAATTGTGCAACGATTTTTAAATATATGGCCAGAGTCTTGATAGCTCTTCAACCTTTTCTTAGGAAGTAAAAGAGCGTATTATAAAAAATTGGATTTTTAGCCACAGCTTAGTCAATGTAAAAATCTACAAATTTGTTTTTAAAACACTATTTAGATTTTTTAAAAGCCCACAACTCCTGGACCGGAGAGGTCAACTCTAACGTTGGGAGGCATAGGCATTCTTGGAAACGCTTATGGATAACTTTTATAGAACTGATTCACAAAAGGAGATGTTGGATTTTGCAACTTCCAGCCATTATAACTTCAGTGGTTTCCAACTTCAGCACACGGTTCATATTTAGATTTGAATAGCGTTATTTGGAGATAATTTGATTAGTCTATCGATAGGAAGTCAAGCATGAATGACTCAGAGCCCATGCCAGTCTCCTCCATTTGGAAGGTTTTCTCAGAGCTTATGACATGAGCGGTACTGGTGATAATATTACGCTAAGATTAAGATATGGTTGCAGTCATGGCCCTAATACAAACACAATTCTCAACATATCAACAGTGGATGTATTCTGATGATAGCTGAGGATATCCTCCCCTTAAATGTGCATAGATTTTTGTGTGTGCCTAAGAATCTGTAACAGTAGAAGAAAAATGCTAAAATTCCCAAATCCTAAACTTATTAGAAACACATCTAATCTAACTCATTAGCGATACGAATAAATAGGAAAACGAAATAAATAGTTTTTTTTATTATTACAGGCCACAACAAAATGCTTTAAATAACTTACACATTTAAATTACACGTTAACAACTAAGTGATATTATGAAATTATTAAGTTACTTGTTAACATGTGTTTAAAAGAAATTATTAAATAAAGAGATCAATCAATTTTATTCCGTCAAGCCTAAATGATAACACTTTTAAACTTATCTTTTATATTTATGCTGAAAAAGACCCAACCTTATTTTTGCTAAACAACAGAGCAACTTTCCTGAAAGGCCAGGAAACGGCACCGAGAACCGCGTTCAAAATGGTTTCGTCATTTTTCTTCTTAATCTCTCGATATTTTTTCTCGAGCTCCTTTATGGCCTTCATCTTTTCTGGACGCTCTTGCTCAAGTTTAGTCAAAAATTCCCTTTGTTTTTTCGCTCGCTCTTGCTCTATGGACTGCTCTGGGGGCGTTGAAAGTTCGTTTTTTTGATTGCCTTTGCGTCTCACCTTCATACATTTTTGCTCGGGTTCTTGAAGTATTCTTTCAGTTTCTTCAGCAGAGTTACTCTTGATGCCGTCTTCCACCTCTTTCGTTACACTCCTCTCCTCTTGGCTTCTGTCTATACATTTCAATTCATTTGATATGATTGAATGTATGCACTTTACAATATGATAAGTTTCATCAAGCCCCTCTGTTTCTCTGTCTAAGCTAGAAACTGTATTTATTAAATCTCCAGTCTTTACAAGAAGTTTATCCAATTGGTGAGGTTTGTTCTCTAAGTTATCAGAAGCTTGAATGTATTCCAATTTTTGTAGGATGAGACTAATTGCTCGCATTGTTTGGTCTTTTATCAACGGCCCTTGGGCTTCATTCAACACTCGTTCCCTGGCTTCTCTGGCCATCTCAAAGTTTTCATCGGTGTACCTCTGTCCATTGGAACTCATTCCATCCACTACTGACAACAGTTGCCGCACTTGCCTATTCCTGATGTCTTCATCTTTAGTTACATTATTGAATAGAACAATTCTGTTATTACACTCTTCCAATAACAATTTAAAATCTCCACTTTGTGATCTGCTCCAGTCTTCAAAATTCTGGCCAGTGTCTGCAATCTCTTTTTCAAATGTGTCTCCATTGGTCATGAGCAGAATGCAATATTCCTTTACGAAGTTCTCCCCGAAAATTCTCTTTAAAAACAAAATTGTATCCTGCTCTTCTCCTGTAAATCTTTGCCCGTACCTCAGAACCAAAAGAAACCCATGATAACCCTTAGGGTTTGTAGCCATAGCTTTTTCCATCTCAACGATAACGAGTTTATTTCTTTCATAATTGTCTATCCTTGTGTCACCAATACCGGGCCCATCTACAACTGTAACAATTCTACCATCGACCTCGCTCACTTCGTAGTCTGTTTTCGAAGTCACTGAAGAAGTCGCACCACCACTTTCGAAAACTTTCCGTCTTAGGATTGAATTTCCTGAAGCACTTTTCCCGTTTCCGGTTTTACCAATTAGAAGAAGATCCACTTCATTGGATGACGTCATCTTTTTTTTTTTGCAAAAGCTAAAAAAATGTTTTGAAAAATGTAGGTTATAGAAATAGAGATCTAATACTTTTAACCTGACCTATATAAATCTCTTCTATCTAAATTATAAAATCAATCATTAAATAATCTATGTTAATTCTTACACTTAAATACATGGCATTGAAACAGCCCATTAATAAATATTGAAGAAAAACCTTCATTTTAAAATTGTGCCTATGATAAAAATAATAACATCACACACACTTTTATCATTATTAAAACACGTGACGCCTTATTTAGGACAACATTAAAAAAAACAACATACATTTATCATTGGATTAATTTGTATGGCAGTGGTAGGTTATTTACGGTGAATTAACTTTAAAATTCCGGAGGACTAAATCTGTGTAGGAAATTTTTTGAATTGTTCATTTTTTAAAGGAAAGGTAGCAGTCAAAAGACGGTGAAATTAACTAATGAGCACTTACCTCTTTTTAATGCAATAAATTTACTATTTAGTTGATAATGGAAAACAAAGTCTTAGCATGTCCGACGTTCAGTAAAATTGAACCGAGTTCAAGTCGATGCGTGTGGTTTGCTACTGCACGAATTTTTTTTATCATGAGTTGATTTATTGAAACAGTTTTTCAAGAAAATCAGTTTTGAGGTCGGGTCGATTGAATTATTGGGAAAAATCCAAAACTATTTTACAAGCAAAACTTCAAGTTGAAATTACGTACGTGTGTCGACTAGTTAACACCATTTCTATAAAAGAATGTTTTGATTAAATTCAATTTGTTTACGATTGAATACAAGCTGACATTACAAAAACCATATTATCATGAGTACCTCCGTCAAACCCAGTATGCAGTATCAGCAAAATTAAATTCAATTTTATGGTTATAATTATTTCAATAATTAATGCGACACGAAAGAAATTAATTTTTAATGCACTTTCATTTTTCAAATTAAAACATATTTGATTGTTACTTTTTACTAATAGAATAAAATAAAGATTCACCAGTAGCAATGTAATCATAATTGCGTTTGTTTCACAACAGCTAATGTATTTCACCGGTTTTATAAAAGTTGTTATTCATTTATTCTGTATGTTCGAAACTTATAAATCGCAACCCCAGTGGGTCGCAGTGGGTTTTCTGTGGGGTCGCCAAATTAAATGGTTAATTAAAAAAAATATTCACCATAATACACTTTTATTTTTAATGGTGTTTTGAATTGGAAACATGAATAGTGTCGTTGAAACATAAGGTTTTGGTATATTTTTAACGACAAGACTTGGTTGAAAAGTGTGACACATCTTTCAGATATATTAGAACATGACTAACATGATGAGTGTTCTCCTCATATCGACAGGTGAACAAAATAAGAACAGCCAAATTGGTTTAACATAAACTTTGGGCTATGTAAGATTAAAGGGGGGGGGGGCTGAACGGGCTAAAGCGAGAGGCCCCAAATAACTTCAGGGTCTCTGAACGTTTTATCTTGTATAGAAAAGTAAGCCAATGTTTTCATGAATCCCTGAAAATAAAATATAAAAATTAATAAAACATCATTTATTTATCACGATAAAATTCTGAAAAGTGTGAAAGAATAGAAATCGTCATCGTTTTTAATAATAACTAAAAACTAAAATGCAGGAAAGAGGAAACCTAGAAAACATCAGGATGACGGCTTTAAAGAATTATTTATACAGTTGGAGAAGGAGTAACAACGTCTTTATAATATTTTAACATTGTTTACACTAGTTCGTGCGTGAACAGGAAAGAATTTTGACAGAAATAGGTAATGCTATTCTATAACTAGTGGCTGTGTTTATAGATTTGTATGCACATTGATGTCACACACAGTGAGCACGCTTACAACTTGCTTCAAGGATTGGAAGCATGCACATGAAATGCTTCCTAATCATCAAAACTCTAAGCAACATCTTGATCTTGCATTCCGAGGTAAGAATGAACTGTTAGGCTCACCGAGCAATGATAACTACCTTAGAATAATGAAACCACTGAGTCAGTTTTACACAATTCCTGCTAAATATATATGCAGTCCTGGACATAAAGGGTGTGGACACATGTCTTATATTTCTTTAGCTATCAGTGAAGAGTCGATGAAATATAGAGGTCGAGGGGTAGCGCGCTCGACTGCTGTACCGATGGTCACGAGTTCGAATCCACACCAAGGTGAGGATTCGTTCCCGGGGCATGAGGAGTCCCCGAGTCACCCAGCTCTGAATGGGTACCTAACTAGATAATAGTTAGGCGGCTGGGGTAATGCGTGAAACCCCTATAGCCGTGGCCTGTGACCGCTGCATCACTTGCCAACAGATCATCTCTCACGGTCTGTGGACGCAATTATCTTCTGCATAGAAGGAGCGTCTGTATATCTAAGATAAGATAAGAAAGTATCGTCTGTTGCTGAAAAAAAATTTAAAACTGCTAAGCACTTTTTAACATCTGTAGATTCCAAGCCAGATATTACGATTGTGGACCAGTTACATTGATCATCCGATGTGTTGCACAATCTGGCACTGTTAAAAGATTTATCGAGTTTATACCAATGTATTTCCACTCTGCATCAGAAATTGCCCAAATTATTAATTAGTTTTTGGAAGAAAATAACATTCTCATTTTTAATATTGCCGTTGAGTCTTATGAATATGCTGCAAAAATGGCCTGGGGAGTATAGCGGAGTCAAGGCTATTGAGAAGTACAGTGTTGCTCATTATGTGGTGTTCACAGCTGATTTCCTTAAATCAGTTGCAGCAGAAGGTTGTCCTGCTCCAGCCAGAGTTTTTTTACTTCTACAAAATCTTTATACCTGGCTTCTATCATTTACTCATCGCTGGCAGATACCGTAAAATCACCTGGTAGCAAAGCCTTGTCTGACACAAGATGATCACCATGAAATGATGCTGAAAAGTCTGTAAACAAATCATACCGTGCAAATATGGCAGCACTGGAAGATTTATCAGCAGACAAAAATAAGCCTCCTGACAGTATATTTGAAGCAGAAGCATTTCGGAAGGAGCTTAAAAAACTGGAAATCGCTTCTTACTTGAATTTGGGACATAATTTTAATAAGACTCCAGAGAACTAATTTATACGTTCAAGGGTGGGGACTATCTTTGAAATTAACCATGCATTTTGTTGAAATTTCTCGTCGAGTTTGTTAAAAGTTCTGAATTTGATTACAATTAAGAAAAAGGAAAAGACTATCTTCAATCTTATCAAGTAAGAGAAAGTGTCCGTTTGATGACTGGACATCAGCCAAAACAGTATTTATAATATGAATGAAGACGTCATTAAAAAGCGACTATTTTCAAAGCTGAAAATAATAAAATATGAATTTAGAAGTTACACGGGGAAACTACACTAGTTAAGCTCTCTCTAATGAGCTTACATATCTTTACTGACTTGAAGATAACTTCGACATGAGTTTATTTCCGAGCTTCTCCCAGCGGGATACGGTGAAACAGCATAGGAAACAACTAATTTCATCTCTCTTTTAAAGAAGGAGATAAAGTGAAGCTGGTAATAATACATTTTCGGTTTACTTGCTAGGCTTTCATTAGAGTCCAGGAAATGGCTAAAATTTGAATTCAAAAGAAATGATCACTCGAAAATAAATCCACATCACTCACTTGTAAATTCTGTGAAAATAAAATGTTTAGATTTTGTGTAACATTTTAGTTTAAGACTCAAACAAACAAGCAAGGCGCATTTATACGAGATTATACAGTTAACATTCAACCAGAATTTTTTATGGCGTAGTAGATGCGTTTATTGTGAAAGAAAATTGAAATTTCATATTAAAAATACACTAATGTAAAAAATCAATCTATGTACTAAATGTTTTAGTATTTAAATCAAGCAAATGTAGGCTAAATTCTACAATAAATTGAATTGAAATCATTAATAATCTAAAACTTCAGATCTTCGTGCTCAATGAAATTCTTAATAAAATGCGATATACTTAGTCTGAGCGAGATTCAACCATTGGATTTTTAAAACATCGATGAGGTACAGACATGTTTTGCAATGTGCTGTTGTACTGAATTTATTTTAACAACGACATCGATTTAGACAAAGCTTAAAATAGAGTAAATTTTATCAGATCTTACTATCATAGAGTTTTCGTCTTATAGCTTAATTTGATAGAAAGTTCTCAAACTATCAAATTGCCGAATCATTTTTATTGTTTTATTTTTTCCTTGGCTTGCTTTGATTCATGCTAACTCTAGCGATGGATTGTTTATTATTTTAAAAAAATATTTTTCTATATCCTAAATTTTACTAAGACTTAAAAAGGGAATTGAATGAATAAAATCTGGCGTATCATCATACAATTAAAAGAAAACTGTTTAAAAGTTGAATAACATTACATACGTCAAGTTGAAAGCACATCTAAACTTAATATTCTGTCACAAACGCAGATCAGCATTTATATATTAATTTTTAAATTAAAATTTGTATCATAATTTAAGAATGAAACTTTAATTAAGATCTATATGAAAACTTTCCTCTCATTTCGAAATAGCGAAGAGCAATTCGTTTTAATTTTCCTAAGCACAATACACTACTTTTCCTCTCTACGCAAACTTGAAAATTAAGTAATGTTTTAATATAATAGTTTCTTAAAAGTAGCAAAGGGGCCGTCCATAAATGACGTCACGCGATTTTTGCTGATTTTTTACCCCCTCCCCCCCCTACGTCAAGCGTCGTCACAAAATCGTAGACCCCCCCTCCAAAAGTACGTCACAAAACTTTGACCCCCCCCCCCTTTTTTTTCCAAAAAAAACCACAACAACACACATTCACAAAACGCACTTTATTTTTTATTTGAAAATAAGTATGATTTAAATCCCTTTTTTGACTTTTTATTTACTAAGTGTAGTTCTACATTGTTATATTGTAACACGCTTGAAGCTATGCAAAAGGCATTAAATAAAATGTAAGCCAGTGATTCTCAAACTTTTTCGTATCAGATGACCGACAAGCTATTTTACCAGGT
The DNA here is from genome assembly GCA_002072015.1 of Radix auricularia. Lineage (NCBI taxonomy): Eukaryota > Metazoa > Mollusca > Gastropoda > Lymnaeidae > Radix > Radix auricularia. The sequence continues at coordinate 467,738 of MUZC01000861.1, forward strand.
ACCATTGCATTCTTTTCCCGTTTTGACATGATTTTTTCTTTACTGATTTGATAGCAAAATGAGCCCCTACACAGCTTAAAGCCATATAAGATTAAGTATGAATTCGGCTTGTTTTATATATTACATTTAAAAAAGGAAATATTTAGTTGCCAAGGCATAGCAAGACAGCTAATGAACAATGCAGCGGTAATGTCAAAAAGCATTTGATGTGATTAACCTTCGCGATTAAGCTCGCGAATGTGACTATTGATATTACAAGGATCGTTGCATTGTTGATAGACCTAGAATATATAGATACAAGACAATTGATTTCGATCTTCTACTGACAGTTTTCCTGCTAAGTGTATGCGCATCAAAGGCGTTTGATCTAAAATTATCACATTGATATCATCAGGCTTGTCCATGGGAATGGTTTTCCCATGTGATTCCCATGGGAAACGTCCCATGGGATGGGAGTTGATGGGACAGGCATAAATTGCCATGGGATTGGATGGGACACAAAAATATGTCCCATTGACAAGCCTGGATATCATATCTCATGTTTTCTAAAAATTATTAGGTATGCGCTGGAAGAGGAAAATGGCAAATACTGTACGAAACCCACATTTGTGCTGGAAAGTAGGGTGTCATCTTGTGCGCAAAATACAGTATTTCCTGCATTTTAAGACTGAAAAAATACTATGACACTATTAAAATATCCAATATTATCAAAACTTTTTACTCCCAAGCTCACAAGTTTGTTTGTTTTTTGTTTTTTGAATTCTTTTTTCACGTAATACGTCTCACAAGAGTTGTAAATATAATGTCACCAATGAACGAGGGGTGTTTAAATTGTTACATTCTCTTAGGGAATTTATAAACTAATGAAAATACATGGCTACCGCTATCGCTCTGTTCAACAAAGGGGTCGGTTAACAGAGATAAATTATCTCATTAGGGATAAAAAGGGAACTCTTGGGGGTAATGCTGAATCATTGTCGGCATAAAAAATTTGCTAGAATCCGCTACTTTTGGGTTAACAGTAATGTAATCATAAACTTTTATAATTTTAATATCTAGGTATCATATTGAACCGGTTCCTTCCAGAAAATGCATTTGTTAAATTTTTCATCTATGTAGATTTCTTATTTACGTACTATACGAAGACACCTAAATCCAGCCTACTTTCATTTATATTGACACAAGTGGCAATAATCTTAATCAACATGAGTTCAGAAGAAAGTGGTTTTGTGCTCCTCTCGAATTGCGATGTCGAGAATTTGATGCATTCAATAAAGTTAATGAATACTTTTGACTAATTTTAAATTCGACACTTTTATCATTATAACTAAAATGGCCAGATGCGTTTTACCAAAACCAATAGAAATTTTTTTTATCAAACTTAACACGTTTATAATTATAATTGTATCAAATAGATTCCCCTACCCCACCCACCCCCAAATGGATATTCCGTGTCGTTTTGACTTAAAATATCTACATATAATCCTATTCAGATCGTTTTTAGACACTTGTTAAAACACACCAGTTGCAGTTTCGGGGGAAGGGGGGGGGGTAACCGACTAAACAAGTTAGCAGACTACTGACGTGAGTGAACGAAACAACGCTGTCGGTTATATCACAAACGCTTTGATGACAACATGAAATGACGTAGGGTAACAATTTCGTATGTTCTCTTGTGGGTTTTCAAACTTAAGGATTATAATTATATTTAATTTTCTTTTCTTGATAACTTACGATAACCTACGTCTGATGGCCTATCGACCGGCACTTTGAAAAGCACTGAATTTTTTTTTAAAAATCAATAAATAAATTTTAAGTGACCAAATATTTTAGTGGAGGTTTTATTTAAAGTTACCCTTTCGATGTGACGTCACATTTCTTCAACCCCCTCCCTCCCCCACGTCACGCATCGTCACAAAAGTGAGACCCCCNTAGTTCGAATTTCAGAAAATTCAATTTAAATTCAACAATAAACATCCAATTTAAATAAGCCTTCTGAATATAACATTTCAATTAAAAAATATATATAAAAAATATATATATAAATATATATAAAAAAACTATTACACATGCTAACTTCCAAGGAGAATAGTGCACCTGAAATTGCTGGAAATATAAATTTTTAAATAGTTTTTGGTTTGGTTAACCTATTAAAATTTGACTTAAATTAGTAGCTCATTAATAACATAAATGAATATTTTTGGACCACAAACATATTAAGTAGATGATACAAAATATTATTATTTTTTTTAATCTATGCTCTTTTCCAAGTAACAACTAAAATTAACAAATCAGATTATGAATATTTAGGTAAACAAATTGAGGCTCCCCGCCCCACAATTTTAGCTAAACCAGCCGGCAACTTTCCTAAAAGGCCAGGTGATCCCACTGACAACCTTGCCTAAAATGCTCTCATCGTTTTTCTCTTTAGACTGTCTGTATTGTTTGTCAAGCTCTTCTATTCTCCTTATCTGATCTAGACGTTCCTGTTCAAGTTTTTTCATATGTTCTCTTTGTCTGTCTTCTCTTTCTTGGTTCATTTTCTTCTCCAACTCTTCACGTTCTTTTTCTTGTTTCCTTAAAGCCTCCTCTTTCCGCTGACCTTCAAGTCTCTCATTCACCAACATCTGTTCAAACTGTAGACGGAGTTTCTCATTTTCTTCATCAAATTTTCTCTTTAAACTGTCTTCAACCTCTTTGATCCTTCTGCTCTCTTCTTGTTTTCTGACTGTATATTTGATTTCATCTGATATCGTCAGTTTGAGTGACTTGACGGTCTGCACAATTTCATGCAGTGCTCCGGTTCCTCTGTCTAGATTCTGTATGCTCGCAAGTAAAGCTTCTGCTCGTATAATAAGTTTCTCCAGAAGATCGAGCTTTGTCTGGGCATTAGCACAAGCCTGAATCTGTTCAAGTTTTTGAAAAATGAGACTAGTTTCTTGCATTGTCTCGTCTCGTATCACCGGCTCTTGGGCTTCAACCATAACTTTAGTCCGGGTTTCCCTCGCTTTCTCAAAGTTGATGTCGGTGTATCTCTTTCCCTTGGAACTCAGTTTGTCCACTACCGACAACAATTGTGTCACTTGTTTATTCCTGATTTCTTCATCTTTAGTTATATTATTGAATAGAACCACTCTGTGGCCACACTCTTCCAGTAATGACTTAAAAGCTCCAGTTTGTGACTTGCACCAGTCTTCGAAACTCTGGCCGGTGTCTTCACTCTCACTTTGGAATGTGTCTCCATTAGTCATGAGCAGAATGCAAAATTCTTTTACAAAGGTCTCCCCAAAAATTTTCTTTAAAAACACTATGGTATCTTGCTCTTCTCCCGTAAACCTTTGCCCGTACTTCACTGCCAGGAGAAACGCGTGATAACCTTTTGGGTTTGTAGCTATCGCCTTTTCCATGGAAACCATGACGAGTTTAACACCTTCATCAGTGTTCATCCGTGTGTCTCCAACACCAGGCCCATCAACAACTTTTAAGATACGACCGTTGAACTCACTGACCTCATAGTCTATTTTCTTAGTCACTGAAGAGAATGCTCCACTGCTTTTAAAAGCTTTGCGTTTCAGGATGGCATTTCCTGCAGCACTTTTTCCATTTCCAGTTTTCCCTATAAGTAGGAGATCCACGTCACTCGATGACATCATTTTGGCAAAAGCTGAAAAATAATTTATATCAAACATATAATTTAAAATTAGGGCTGTTATCGATTAGTTTAAATTTACTCGTTGACTTTTGACAAATTACCGATTAATTAATCCATACATTTTATTAAAGCTAAAAATGGAGATGTATGACGTATTAAATTGAAAATTTATAGGGAAGTAACAAAAACAGACAAATTACATGTTTGTTTTACATTTTAAAAAAGGTAGTGATTATCGCCTCGTCAGGTCGACCCAATATGCGGCTGCATACGCGCTCGTCCATTTCCGGTTATTGCTATTCTTGGTAACATTTTTTTTATAAGGTTAAAAAATTCATTGGTGTTGACCTATTTTTTTAGTTTTTTTAAAACAATACTACATGAATTGATAATGAATAAGATTATTTTTTTTGAAATGGTTTCTTTTGATGTTAGGTTTAGAGATAGACTTTAGGGTAACGTTAAGTGATAGTTTTTAGGGTTTGGGTTAGGTTTAGTGACAGTTTTTAGGGTTTGGGTTAGGTTTAGTGATAGCTTTTAGGGTTTGGGTTAGGTTTAGTGATAG
>MUZC01000861.1:478853-522884 GCA_002072015.1 Radix auricularia
ATTTAAAAACCGACTCATCACAAATCCCACAATTCATCGTGTAGGTAAAAACATAAAACTTTAGGAAGTTGTTGGGTATCCTCAAAACGAAATTAAATAATTTTTAAATGCACGCTCATGAGGGTGGGCCCAAAAAAACGTGTTTTTCCCTTATACGTGCTATAAAAATTTGAAAATCAATAATTCTCCTATTTTCCAAATAGACAAACGCATGAAACTTTGGGGGTTTGTTAACTACACGTCCACGATGGTAGCAGGTGAAAAATTATTTAAAACATTCTTTACTGTGGGCTGGGAGGCCAAAATAGTTTTTCCCTAATATTAACTATATAAAAATATTAAAAAATCCATAATTCTCCATTTCCCTAAGTAGGTAGAAGCATAAAACTTTAGGAAGTTGTTGGGTACCCTTTCACGACAAAATTTAGCGTAATATAATTTTATAATTTTAAAATTCACACTCATTGTGGCCGGGACCTCAAAAACGTTTTTTTTTTTTCAAACATGTGCTATATACAAATTGAAAAGCACTATTTTTCCTATTTCCCAAATAGGTAACGCATAAAACGTTGGGGATTTTTTAAATACACTTCTACGATGGCAGCAGGTGAAATATTATTTAAAATATTCCTTGGTGGGCGCTGGGGGCCGAAATATAGTTTTTTATGCACTCACTCACTTATCACTAATACTCCATCTTCCCGCAGCAAAGCGCGGGCAAATTGCTAGTCTACATATATAATTCTCAACATTGTTCAATCATGCCGGACACCAAGCAAGCTGTCTAACCCCACTGACCAATCAGCTGGAAAGAAAGGGTCGTGCACAAGGTGGGGGTCATCGAGACCAACGATGCGTTGAAATGAGGTCAATTACTTTGTTCTTTCAGACAACAGAATAGCATTTTTTTTTGTAGTGCACTGGTTATTACATGCACTTACCACGCGGATGGTCGTAGGTTCAAGCCCCAGCAAAGACATTACTTTTTATAATTTTTAAAAATGTTTGTGATTATGCCCATTTATTTCCCACTTCCTTTCTGTACATGACTTTGCAACACGGCTGTAGGCTTTGTTTCTCGACGTTGGCATAATAACTTCGTGCTCTCCGTTCTGCTCAGTGACAGAAAAGTAGTCACACACTCTCCTATTCAATTAATTTCATAAAATGTCTCCTGTCACTTAATCATTAGTGGCGTATGCTAATACGCGGGTCGGCTAGTACAATTTATTTGGAAAAAAATGAATATAACATTTACAAAGTTAACAATGAAGGAAAAATTCAAATAAATTTAAAAGAGAGAACTCTCACGAAATTGAAAACAGGAAGCCACTTGAAAGAACATGGTAAATAATGAGTGAGAGAAAAAACACGATAGACAGATAGATAGATAGATAGATAGATAGATAGATAGATAGATAGATAGATAGATAGATAGATAGATAGATAGATAGATGGATGGATGGATGGATAGATAGATAAATAGATAGAGAAAGAGAGAGAGAGAGAGGGGGGGAATTTAGCGTTAGGGAGTGAAAGATAAAAATACAAAGATATTGACAGATATGAATCATTTTATAGCTTCTTTTAAAAATTGTGCTCCTTGTTACGGTCGGATGTTATGGTGTGATAATGACTTAAATGTGGTACATAATAGCTAGTGTAGTGTGCGCACCAGGCTATTGTGCGTCTTACAAACCAAGACGCACAAGGAGTGAAAGGATATGGGGAGAGAATGTTGGTTTGAGATGTTATCAACAAGAAGAGTAGTAATTTTTGGGTTTGTTAATGATAGTAAAAGAGTATTGATATTGTTGTAGATAGAAATAGAAGGACTTATCTTAGATATACAGACGCTCCTTCTATGCAGAAGATAATTGCGTCCACAGACCATGAGAGATGATCTGTTGGTAAGTGATGCGGCGATCACAGGCCACGGCTATAGGGGTTCAACACATTACCCCAGCCGCCTAACTATTGTCTAGTTAGGTACCCATTCGGAGCCGGGTGACTCGGGGACTCCTCAGGCCGCGAGAACAAATCCTCATCTTAGTGTGCATTCGAACCCGTGACCATCGGTATGACAGTCGAGAGCGCTACCTCTCGACCACCACGTCCCACTTATTTGTTATACAGCTTAAACGTACAGATTTATTTCGATAGTATTTGACTTGTTTGACTTTAGCCTGCCTTTCAAAGGACTGTGGTCTCATTTTTCTTATAACCGTATGAACTTAATCACTGATATCTGTGGCTAAGGGCGGACCTCGATCCCCCTAGACAACGAATTCGCCACACTCCTATGTAAACAAAAGTGATTGTCTTTACAATTAAGTTCCCTGACTTTAATGCCATCTAAATAAGCTAGGTACGGCACTGAGAGGAAGTAAAATCTCACTCAAGAGTTTCGTCATAATGCTGAGATCGCTTTTCTCCCTTATCTCTCTGTAGATTTTCTCGAGCTCCTCTGTCTCCAACTTCAGTTTATGTCTCTCTGTCCTAATCTGCTGCAAGCATCGCTTCTCAATGTCTTCAATCTCTGTGATTCGCCTCGTTTTTAAGTCATCTATAAGTTCAGTCGCATCACATTTGCTGATGTGTGGATTTCTCTCTGCCTCACATCTAATTATGCAATTCATCTCGGCTGAGATGGTAGTTTCAATAGATTTGATAACAGGATAAATTTCCCGTAGAACACCAAACACCTTGTCCAATAATGAAATCTGTTTGTGTAAAGATTGGGTTCGAATTTTCAGTTTTTCCAACGCTTCACGCCGGTCAGACTCATCCTGGCTGTTCTGAATAATTTCTAATCTCTGTAGGATTAGACTTGTTTCTTGAATGACTTCATCTCTGATCAGAGGTTCCTTGGCCTTCAACAAAAGGCGCTTCCGCTTTTCTTGAACTTTCTCAAAGTTGACGTCGGTATAGGGCTGCCCATGAGATCTCAGCTGATCTACTAAATAGATGAGTCTGTTCATGCTTCTGTCTCTGGCACTCGCATCCTTTGTCTTGTCGAATAAAACGATTCTGTTACCGCATTCAGCCAATAGGTTCTTGAATTCTCCGCCCTGAAGACCGCACCATTCCTTAAAACTCAGTTTAGGATCTTCATTTTCTTCTCCGAACGTGTCCCCACCAGTCATTATAAGTATGCAAAAATCTTTGACGAAATCCGCGCCAAAAATATTTTTCAGAAATTTCACAGCGTCCCTCTCCTCTCCACTAAACAGCTGACCATACTTGATTACCAGGAGGAACGCGTAGTAGCCTTTTGGGTTCGTGGCTATCGCTTTCTCCATGGCCTCAGAGACCAGTTTTACTGCTGCCTCGCTGTCGTGACGGGTATCACAAACACCAGGTCCATCAACAACTTTTATGATCCGCCCTTTGACGTCACTCACCTCGTAGGTGATATCTTGTGTCACTGAAGAGGCGCTGCCGGTCGACCGGAATGCCTTACGACCCAGTATGTTGTTTCCAGTTGCACTTTTGCCGTGTCCGCTCTTACCGATAAGAAGAAGGTCGGGATCTGTTAATTGATTCATGCTTTGTCTGGGAATAGACACAAATAGAGGATATTTTTTTTTTTTAATTTAAATTCCGAGAAATTGTTTTCGTTAAAAAATAATACCTAAAAAACTCCCGTTACAGAGAGTTTGATAATATTTGATTTGTTTTTAAAAGTTACACTGTTTTAGCTTTTAGATAATTTATTATTATTTTTCCACATGATGCTCTAATAAAGTTAAAATCGATCAATAGCTCTGAGGATATTCATGTAGTACGTATAATTGATGGAATGTTAAAGAACAAGTAGGTAAAAAAGTTAGAATTCGTTTTACAATTTAGTTTTCATATTCCAATCACTTGATAATCAAAAAAAAATAATCAAAATCTTTCCTCGGATTTCCCGCCCTAATGACGTAAGCCCTCGTCTGTGTAGCTAGAAAAATGTAAGAGCAGCTTTCACCTACTGAGCTGCTTGGTTTATATTTTTTTTTATTCGTGCAACACACTTTAACCTAAACTATTTTTGTGTTCAAAATGATTCTATTTTAACACACCATTAACAGAAGTAAAAAATCTCTCATCGCTGTTGTTTTTAAGTTCACACAACACTTACCTCTGGGTACTGTCAGCCATGGTGCCGCTCATCCACACTAAGCGGCAGTGAGAGTACAGCTAAGTGGGTCACTTCGTGAGCTAACAATTTCCCGGGGAAATGACTGCATACAAAACAATGAGTAATCGACTGTTTCCGTGTTGGCTATTATAAGGCTGTGGGAATTCTCGACATATTTTAACGTTTTACGTCGATTTTTTTTCCTTGTGAAAGATATGAATGTTTATTCTTTTTTTAAAAAAAGATCAAGAAATTATTTTTTAAAACTATTTTCCCTCCATAATCAATAATCTAGTACAGCATATTGAAACAAATTCATTTGTTGACATTTAAGGGTGTTAATATTGGTTGTAACTTTTTTTTCAGCTTGAAATTCAAAAATATTGTTTGAATGTAACACGTTTTTTTTAATACTAGAATTGAATTTCAGGTCATGTCACTATCGGGTCTTCCTCTTTACCGTACATTACCAAAATGAATTACTAATATTTCTTAGTTGTCATAAGAAACAAGAATCGTGATCAAAACTTGCATAATACCGATTGCAATAATTCTAGAATTATTATTAGCTTACTTTTCTATGTCCACAATCTAAATAACGATATCATAAATGACCTTGACAAAAACATTCGTATGTGTGCTGAATTAAGAATCTCAGTAATGACATAAGCGCCTTTTGCAGTAACATATAACTTTGCTTGAGGTAAATTCAGATATAAAAGTGAAATTTTTAAGGATTTTTAAATGGGTTAAAAATAAGAACAGATATTGAAAAAACAAATTCCTTTGTTGTATTTCCTTGTACTAAATTTTCTAGTAACGAACACAGTTTGGAAAGTAAAGAGTATCACTTTAAAGCAACTTTTAGTTCGCTAAAACTTGGAAAACATATTTATTTATTGTCAACACATATGGAAAAAGTGAGTAATAAAGAATTCACCTTCTACTGATATCTGGTTTAAGTTGATGTATATTGTTTTTGAATGTCTTACTCTACTTGTAAGTACGCGTATTGCTTCATATCAGAATACAAAGAATATTCAGTAGCTAATAAAACTAGGTTTGGCGAAATTGAGTCGATACCGTTTTTTAAAATGTATATATATAAATTTTTAGAATTCTTATGACAGGTATAAATTAAAACAATCGCCGATGTCATTAAATCGTTCACCTTTTTATGCATTAATATTTCCATATTGAGTGATGTATTCATTATATAAAATTTTCGTCAAATAATTTTCGAAATTAGTGATTCTTTTAATATGTCCGTAATCCGTAATAACGTTGAAAATAACATAGCGTAAGGAGAATCCCTTGTCTGATTACTCAATCAAATACAAATCACAACGTCTCTGTTAAAAAAAAAAATTAAAAAAAATAAATAGAACACACACAGAGCAAATTGACAAACACTTAATTTAAGTCTTGGTTTTTATTTTATTTTTCTCAATTCAATAAAGTGGATGATGCTATTAAGACGGCTAAATCGATTAGAAATACCTGTTACAATTTTAGTTAAATATGACAAATAGATCGATAAGAAAAGGTATGTTATAGTGTTACATCTTTTATAATTGTATTTGACTATTTTATAATTGTAATTTTTAAGTATTATAAATATGCTGTTATAATTCAGTATTCACTCCAATGCACCAATACGGTAAATACCACTTTGCTTACTTTTATTTTAAAAAAATGTACACATTTATTGTTTTTATCCCACTGTTAATGTACTAAAAATTATTTAAAATAAAAAAAAAATACCATCTTTATTGTCCGAGTTTTCTAGTGAAACGACTCTTTGAATACGAACTAAAAAATAAAAGGTCATTTAAATGAATGGACTCTTAAAATTCTGAAACTCTTACTAGGTTAAAGGACCATATCAGGTTATAAAACTGAAGGAATTCTATTTAAGGTTCTTTGAGCTCAAGCTTCTTGTGTTGCTTCTCCAGCTCGTGTAGTGTCTGCCTGGGGTTTATCAGCTCAGCTTTTGTAAACCATTTCTTATCGCATTTTCCTTCTTTTCTGATTCTCTCTTCTTGTTTCAGTTGATCCCATATGATCGCTTTTAAACTTAAAGCTATTTTGAAAACATCATGAACTTCCCTTGGTTGAAACTCCAAGTTCTCTGAACTCTTGCACAATGTCTCTGCCCGCTGGTGAGCAGCGGCAATCACCTTCAATCGTGTATCCCAATCCTCACAGTCTTCAGCACTTTTCAACAAACTTATGATAAAACCCAGCTCTTTCATGGCTGTTCCGAAAAGTTCTTGAATTTTGTCTTCTCGCAAGATTCTCTCCCGAAATGTTTTGGCCATCGAAATGTTGATCTCTTTGTATTTGTTATTGGTAACAGTCAGTCTGTGAACAATTTTGAGTAGATAACTCAACTGCTTTTCTTTTGCTTCCTTGTCTTGAACAAAGTTATCAAACAAAACAATCCTGTTGTCACATTCAATCAGAAGGTCCTTGAATGGACCCCTCTGTTCGGCGCACCACTGTTTGAAGGAAAGTCCGGTAATTTTTTTTTCTTTCTCAAAAACATCTCCACATGTCATAACAATGATTCCAAAGTCCCTGATGACGTTTTCACCAAAGATTTTTTTAAGGAGCATGATGACATTCTGATCTTCTCTAGTGAATCTGTTGGTGACCTTCAAAACAATGAGAAACATATGATAGCCAGAAGGGTTTGTAGCAATTGCAGCTGTAATTGCTTTTATGGCGGCTTCTTTAAATGGCTCATCATTGTAGGTTAGGATGCCAGGCGAATCGACAACTTTTATGACATGACCTTGATACTCACTCGTGGCATATGTCATTTCTTCATAGTTGGGCATGGTTGAGCTATTAACTCTGAATGATTCTTTGAGTGTAATAGAGTTTCCCAAAGAACTTTTACCACCTCCACTTTTACCAATAAGTAAAAAGTCTATGTCGGCCATTTTGCTTTCCATTTCTGACTGATATTTCAGTAATTTATCTAGTATCTGTTATTTTGGGATACAAAATGTCAAACTCGACGATCCTGGAATAGTAACATGTGATTATTACAATTAATATAATTTTTTTAAAAAAATTAAAGGCATTATAAAATGTGATTTAAGCTAAAATTCAAAGTTTATTATTCGAAAGCACCATTTAAATTTGCAACTATAAAACATTGATATAAATTCTAGTGTGCATTCTTTACACAAGGGAAGCACAGTGGCATCCATGCCTGAATTAACCACTAGGCATTAAAGGTACATGCCTCGGGCATGAAGCGTCTGGGGGCACCACAAATCCTCTGAAGAAAATGTGTATATTGTCCCGTAGCAGAATGACAGAAAAATAGCATAGGTGATATTGAATTGCACATTCATGAACGAAGCGCTAATCATAAAGACTGCATGTTAATGTACTTTGCTTGTCGACAAGGCTAGGGTCTACTACAAAAACTAGAAGCAGAGGCGTAACAAAGACTTGGTAGTTTCCAAGGGCGCCGATGGCTAATCCTTCGATAATGAATTTACTATGTATATTTAGTATTTTTCCTATGTCTCAAGGACGCCAAAAATTATTTAGCCCAGGTCGAGGAAAACCTAGTTACGCTTCTGGCTTATGGAACAAAATTACGTCACAAAATTTGGGAACTATTGAATTACCGCTACTTAACTGATTTCGAGAACAAATAATGAATCGTGATTTAACGGGATCTATGCATGCGTCATACAAATATAATAACACGAAATTAATCGCTTAACTTTTTTAGATTAATCAAACAAATTGTTTTTAATTATCACCAGCCTTAGTTTTAATCCTTTAATATACACGAATGTTCAATATTGTTGAAATGATAACGTGTTCATCTTGTTCAAATTCATGAACTTTAGAAAACTCCTGCCTATACCGATGTCAGAAGTATCGTTATCAAAAACCTTGACGACATTTTTTAACATTACTTTATAGATAAAAAAAAAACTTGTGGTGGATTGAATTGAGGGAAAAACTCTAACTGAAAGGTTACTAGAAGCTTAAAATGAACATCTATTTTGAATGCAACGCTAAAATTAATTTTTTATATCATTCTAATGTTTCAGTTACAATAATTTATTAGACTTACCTCCACTAGTTGTAATGCAAGGATTTCAAAGAGTACTCGACTTGTAGGTTTTCAGTTTTAAAACTGTGAAAGAAATGGAGTATCCGTTTAGCAAGCTCAGTTATAGGAAAACAAGGGGAATTCCCAATTTAGTATAGCGTATAGCCTCCCCTTACTTAAATAGGAATATCGGAGATTACCAAACGTTTGATATTTATTTGTATTAAATCGTAGATTAAAGAAAACATTTTCATGATTCATGATATAGTAAATCTTGTTTTTAATGCAATTGTTGAAACCTATACATTATGAGAATATTTGAAAAACAGATTGATCCTGAAAAAGATCTAATCCCAATGTCATTGTTTCTCACAAGCTAAGTGAACTAAGTATAATAATTAATAATAGGAACATTTTGGTACATTCTCAATCAATGGCCGTAAATTGTAATAGGCTATTATTAACTGTGACTATAAAAACCGTCATCAAAACAAAACAAAGACCAGCCCAGTGGCGTAGTGAGGGGGGCAAGGAGGGCAAATGCACAGGGCGGCACTTTGCTAGGGGCTGCAAATTCCTGGTCCTTAATTAGTTTATTAAAAAAATGTTTTACAAGAAAGTTGAAAAAAGAAAATCAAAACATTAAATTATTTGCAAAAAATAAAGGAACTATCTTAAGTATGTAAAGCAGTGGCGTAGCTAGACCTTTTGCCGCCCGGGGCGGTCTCTAATATGCCGCCCTTTTAGAGGCCGCCCATACTTGACGTCACGCACCGGGGGGGGGGGGGGGGTCACACATTTGATGTCATTCAAAACGCGCAACTTAAAATAAAAGCTACACTGAAATATATGATTACCCAAACTTTATTCAGTGACGATTTACGTGGTTTCACGCGTGTTAGATGTTAGAGTGCAACCTTAAACTAAAAACATATTTATCTTATCTTAGATATACAGACGCTCCTTCTATGCAGAAGATAATTGCGTCCACAGACCATGAGATGATCTGTTGGTAAGTGATGCAGCGGTCACAGGCCACGGCTATAGGGGTTCCACGCATTACCCCAGCCCCCTAACTATTGTCTAGTTAGGTACCCATTCGGAGCTGGGTGACTCGGCGACTCCTCAGGCCCCGAGAACAAATCCTCACCTTCGTGTGGATTCGAACTCGTGACCATCAGTATGACAGTCGAGAGCGCTACCTCTCGACCACCACGTCCCAAATGACCAAACAAACAAAAAAATATTTTAAACATGCTCATTTTCAAATACAAAATACCGCTTGTATGGGGGGTGGGACTTTGTCACGGCATAAATAAGGAATGGGTCTAAGTTTTCGTTTATTTACGCCGTGTGACGAGTGGGCAGGGGGTGAAAATCAACCGAAATCACGTGACGTCATTTATGGACTTCATCTTAATTAAGTTAATCATATGATCGTTTTTATAAATTAATAAGCATGAATAAATAATTGTAATTGAAACGAAGCACAATTTAAAAGATGGGGAACAATTTTACCATTGCATGCCCTATTTATGTATGCAGTAATATAAGATGATAAACCTATAAATACACATTATAAAAATATAAGATAATTGTTTTGAAGGCCATAAGAAAGTTATAGGGTCACAGGTCCGTCCCCCCCCACCACAAATGAGACAAAAGATATTCCAAATTTACACCCAAAAACATTATCAATTAATATGCTTTTATTTTTTATTTATAAATATATGAATTTTTGTTAAATAAAAACAGAAATTGTATACATCAGCATGTAAACATATTTTTTTATTATTTATAAATTTACTTACTCACCTAACTTTCAAAGTCGAAAAATCGTTTATTATGTTATCAAAATTTATATTAATGGTAATGCCATTTTCTATGGACAATATTACAAGATTTGTAGTCTTAAATCACTTATTGTGGAGCGAAAATATTATTTGTTCAACTTCAGTTTGGAGAAGCTCCTTGCACAACTAGATATACTGATAGCAAGCAATAGAAAAAAAATTGTTAACAAAATTGTAATGTTGGATAAAGTATTTTCCAATAGTTACTGTTAAATATAATGTAATAGATCCAGGGGGTATTTCAGTATTTCCCCTCTTTTTTTAAAACATAAAGCCTCTTCTTGTAGTGTAGGTACAGCCAGGGCTGGTTTTAGGCTCCTGCAACCTATACGGTCGCAGTGAGCCCAGCGCTTTCATAGGCCCAACATATCTTAATTTTCACTTATTATCCTTATTAATACCTTATACCTACCTAAACTGGGGCCCACGCAATCAGTTTCGCACACTAAGCTGCATAGAGTCCCGCAATAGCTAAGACCGACCCCGTGTACTGCCATAATAACCTGGATCCTTTCTCTTTCAATCTCGAACATTTCCTTATCAATGTAAATAAAGAAATGTATTCGATGTTCAAATTCTTCATTTAGAATCCTAGGTGGTATAGTATTATACACGAATATTTTCTTGCAACGACATGTAACTCATCACCTCGTTATTTTCTTTTCTTTTATAATTACATCTACGGATAAAAACATTTCTCGTTGTACTTCTTGCTCTAAAGATATAACAAAGTCTTCTGAATTTTCCTCACTCATATTTTTCTCCTTTTAACTTAGTATCTAATTGATATTTCCAACTATCTGTAACATCGTTCTGTATTAGCACATATCTTTGTTTCATCAAATGGGTTTGCATAGTTTGCATTAATTATAAAAAAGACGGGCTCCCATTGAGATACCATAGACAAGTAAAAGATTGCCATGTACTGTGTAAAATTCCAGCATCTGATCTTGTTTTACTCGTCACTTCAGATGTCAATTTTCCAAGACGCTTGAAATTTTTAAGTATGTCTTTTTATGAATTATTTATGTTAGTGTGGTGTTTATTAACGGAGAAATGAATAATCCATCATTTTTAATGAATAACCGTATATCTATAAAAATACAAGCTATATGTGTTAATTTAATGCAATAAAAACAAAGTAAATTTAATTTTTAATGTGTTCACTAACAATAATTTTATAAAACCTGAAACAGTAATATATTTTACTGCTTTCAATTTAAACACAATATTTGAACCACTGTGTAATTTAGGCATGATTTAGGTCCTTGTTAAAGCATCATTCTTCGAATGTCGAAATTCCACGCTGAAACTGTCGTGCAGTATTAATACTACATATATTCGGACCAGCGGTGATGTGTAGTTGTTTTTTGTGCAGTTTTTTTTATAAAAGTGCCATGTGTGACGTATACCGCTTAATTTTTCAAACAAATAGTAACCTTTTTTGAGCGATTTTAAATTTTTAAACTGTTCTTCGTTAGTTATAACAACCAATATGTAATCAAACAAATGTTGCACGAATCCGTTAATTTTAACTCAAAAATGAGATTCTTTTTGTTTCACTATGGTTTTCCTCCTTCCAAAGAAAAGGACGGCTTTCGGAAATGTCTGGGTTTATTTTTCAAATGCCCATAAATGCCGCCCTTTTAATGAGTGCCACCCGGGGCGGACCGCCCCCTCCGCCCCCCCTAGCTACGCCACTGATGTAAAGGTTTCATCTGTAAAAACTTTAAACTTCTGATATGCTATAAATTCTTCTGATACAAAAAGGCTACTGTACTGACAACACAGATGCATATGTAGTATAAAAACTCGACACTGATGACGACTGATGTTGTGTTATCAGTTGATTCTTCAAATTTGACACCCACTACTGCTGTATAAATAAAACAATACTGTTTCTAATCAGTTTCAAACGTAAGCCTATCGAATGCTCCGAGTAGCACATTGTTTGGGACAAGGGTGGCGAAATCCTTGTTGTCACTTAGCGTCTAAAATTGAACAACGTTTAAATATATTTTAAGAAATGAAAAGAAAAGCCAAGATAACAAAAAAATTAGAAATGAAGAAACTGTATTAAAACACGTGAACGTTTCTAATGCAAAGAGTTCAAACTCATTACAAAAAATATAGTCTGCAGATACAAATGCTACTGAGTTGAAAAATACAGGGGCTAAAGTAGTGTACGAACATGACACTTATGTAATGTTATATATGATTGATTCAAGTTTGGTTTCAACGTAAGTAAACTTCTGGGGGGAAAACTGTTGAAGTGATTAAATGAGTTATTCTTCCAATTGCAAAGCATCATTATCTTAATTTGTAAGTCTTTTGTTTTGGATCATAAACAAAAATAAACAAAATTGCTTATCTAATGTAATTTAAACTTGGCACACATAAATATAGAAGTAGCCACTCATGAATAAGTTATCAACAATACCAACGCTATTTTTTTTAATCGGAAGGAATCAGAAATCGGATTTAAAAAATAGACTATGAATAAAATAATAACAATACGTTTTTGTAAAAGAAAGAAGACAAAATGGCAAGAAGTTTTCATTAAAATGTTTGAAACTTGTAAATATAGGCAAAATGTTGGCTTTTTTAAAACAAAGAGAGGAAATTACTGATGCAAATAAATGCAATATTCTAGGGTCAATGAATTTGCTTGAAGAGTACGATCGAGATCTCCAAGCACATCATCTGAAAAAGGGTAAAAACTTGTCATCTCAAATTCAAACTGAGTTCATAGAAATTTGAGGAGACTTCGTTAAAAAATCATCTTTCAGGAATAAGATACAAAGTGTCGTTCGAGGTATTTTATACTTTTCACATAAAGATCATACAATACTAATTGTGTGATATGGTAAAGTATTTTTAAAAAGTAGTTAATGTAGAATTTTTCAAAGATTTAAATGAAGCAAAATCTAATATGCATACGACATATGTGAAATGACGTCGAATAAATGATGTTCTAAATTTAATGGACTGCATCGACCCAACGTGTGTTAATACGTATTCGTGACGGGAAAGTATTCATGAATAAAATAAAGACGAAAAAACATAAAATCTCAATAATATATCACGCTCAAACAGTTCATAAACCCTAATTTATTTACATGATGCTCAAACTGAAACGAACGCTCTAACTATTTTATGGCGATGAAATATTGCTACGCATTCTGTTCCATGTCTAAACACCGTTGGGGGTATCTAATTGCCTCTACAAGCAAGGGACCAAAAAGACTTGAGGATACAAATTAGAGTATATACCATCGAGCTATTTTAGGTTATTTTGAAATCTATAGAAAAACGTATAAAAGCAGACGAAAATCTTTACACATGGACTGATGCAGGAACTTTGTTAGTTACAATAATATCTATTTATTTTTGACATTTCGAAACATGTACTTCATGAAGTCAATGATTCCCGAAATTATTGACCAGCTTAAAGTGCTAAAATGATATGTAAAGGCTACTCATAGAGACACTATTATAATACTTAAATGGTGCTTTGACATTTGCTAAAAGAGTATGTGGAGACTGTTGAAATATAAGGTGGCCCGACTGTTGCATACAGAGCGGGTCCACACGATTGAATATTGGGGTGTGTTCGCACAAACGCAGAGCTCCCAACTGTTGAGTACTGTGTCTAGGGTACAGTTAACTTTAACTATTCTATAGTCTACACTAATAATAATAATATACTAAACGACATAAAGCTTATCATTAATAATTAGAAAAACTAACGCCTACGTGAAAGTGATAAAGATATAAAATATTTAATGCATTAGGTATATATACATATATACATGAAACTGAATTAATAAACATATAATGAATTACAATATCTACGTCTATGATAACTTATACTAATAGTTTGTGATGATGCCCACGCCCCTCATGGACTGGGCGTGGCCAAAGGACTGGTTGGAAGGCTGTGCTTCGGTCTGGCCAATCAAGCGTAGCTCCGCTCTGTGGTCAGCTTGGCATTCGGCCCCTTCCCCACTGGTCACTGACTTCGTTTCAAGGTACGGCCACCTGCTCCCCTTCTCAGCTCTTGATCTCCTGTCTCAGATAACAGCTCACCGGTTGTTCCTCCGCCACTACACCGGTTCTCCAACTTCAACTTCCACTAACTAGCTTCTTCTAGTAGCTTCTTTAACTAACTCTAACTAGCTCCACCAACTAACTACACTGACTAGCTCCACTAACTAGCTGAAATAATAATATCAATAATTAACCAAAGATAGTGATAACATACCAAAGCATACATAATATAAATACCTATACTACCTATACAAATACATTTGCCTATCTCAAACCTGAACAGACTTCAGCTAGGCTCAACTCGGATTCGTTCAGTCACACCCGCAGACCCTGGTGTACTGCGAATTCTGAGATAGAGACCGCTGTAAGGTTGAGTGACCGTTTATATAGGCCCCTACTTTAGCGTGGCTTGACCGAAGCGTTCTCATCTGATTGGTCAGTGGCGTGTACCAACTGTTAATCACGCGCTGACATGCATGACTTCGAGAACGTTCGGCCAACCTCGACGTCCTAACCTATAGTGTTAGCTACGGAATATTCCATGGTCCATCATGGATCTTTGTCCATCTCAAGGACAGCGTCCCTGTTGCGTTGATGGACCTACCCCTACCCTCAACGGTTCTCAAAATTGCAGAGGTTCTAAAATTGAGGTGGGGAGGTATTCAACAGAGACTTGATCCTTTTAATCGATCATCCAATCCAAGAACGATAGAGCAAATATTTGGAGATCGAAGCGAATACGTATCTATGTTATTTAGAAAAACAGTTGAGAAGAAAGTTTTGTTCTTCATATATAAAAGTTAATCTGGGAAATCGGCAGTTATATAGAATTTGGAAAACATTTGATTTTCATACATCAACCAATCTACTGAACATTGAAATTTTGCCTTGAAATTATATTACTCAAAATATATCACATGCCATTGTAAAGCTTTGAATATTTTACCTCAAAGTTAAAAAAGAAGAAATAATTAATTCAGGGTTTGTTTATGTATTCAAGTGTATTATTATTTAGGCTTGAAGTTACCCTGCCTAACAAAATTTAATTGAATTGAACGTTGCTTACAACTGTCTTAAGCAGAGCAAGGTTTTAAGGTAGCGTCCTTAAAGTAACATTAACGAAAAATTAAACACGGTGAATGTTGAATACACTGAGTTTTACTAAACTATAGATATTTGCTATTGAGTATGACATGACTGACAACTTAGGTACATAAAAGATTGTGCCATGAGGAAAAATAGAAACATTAATTTTATTCAAGAAATGAAAGCTTTTCTGTTCATTTGTAACATAAACATGTTTAGTGGCCTTATTAATACTTGCTACGAAACTATATTTTCTTTATAGCTTTTACAAAGGTTCTTTGTTCTTTCTTTCTTTTTGTTTTTTTTTGTTTTTTTTTTGAGGGGGGGGGGGCGGCAAATTTGTGCCATGCCCCGGACGGCACATACCCATGCTACGCCGCTGGTCCAGCCATGATTGTTGGACCATCTACCTCAAGGCATACCAAATAAATTCAAAAGACAAGGATTCGTTAGTCTGTATTTAATTTCATAGTTAAGTATTGCATTTTTCCATATGCAATTTCTCTCTCAACAAAATAGAGAGATAATCTGGAATAAAATTATGGACTACTATCTTTTTTTTTTTAGCAATACTGTTTTTAAATGTTGAATAAAAATGTTTAAAAATATTTTTAAAAACAACATAAAAAACAACAATAAACAGATCTCCCACCCCCTTTATTCGCGGGGTTTGCTTTACCTCTCAACGAATGGCGAAAAACCGCTTTTATTGGACGTAGTTTTAAAACTCCTATTTATTAGATTATCAGGTTTTTCCATAGGAATGTTTCCCCATGGGAATCCTATGGGAAACGTCTCATGGGATGGGATGGGATGGGACAGCCATAAATTGACATGGGATAGGATGGGACAACCTAAATTGCCATTGGATGGGATGGGACAGCTATAAATTGCCATGGGATGGGATGGGACAGCCATAAATTGTCATGGGATGGGACAGAAAAGTATGTCATATGGACAAGCCTGTAAGATTATATATGGTAGTAAAGGCCGTTCAAATATTAAGTCACATGATTTTGGCCGATTTTTAACCCTTATCTTCATTTGTCAAACTTCGTCAAAAAACTTAGACCCCCACTCCTCCAATAAGACATATAAAGCTTTGACCTACGCCCCACCACCAAAGCCGTATTTTCTAATTAAAAATTATCTTGTTAAAAACCACTTGTCATTAGAGTACGCATTTCGTGTAAATCTGCATTTAATATCGACTCATAACAAGCGATAATTAGATCTATCTCTTTCTATCTTGTTAATTTTTTTGAGATTGAGTGTTGAGGTGCGTAATATGTTCAACAAACTTTCAAGTCGTGATATAACGTGCGCATTACATTGACAATACGGTTTAAAAGATATTCACGATCGGTGCGCATTATATTAAACATGCTTTCCTAGACATAACTAGAATATTGTATTTTCGGAGAGTTTTGCCTTGCGTATTATAATGAAAATCCTTATGGATCTAGTTATGTCTCGTATTTTAAAAAAAATTACTTCTAGGTTTTAAAAATTTATAACGACTTTTATTTATTTTATAGTTAAAGACGCCTGAGGTGGCTAGGACATGTCAAAAGAATGAGCCCCGGCCGCATCCCGAAGGACCTTCTATATGGTGAACTTGCTTCGGGAAAGAGGAAAACAGGTCGCCCACGCTTGCGATTTAAAGATGTCTGTCAAAGGGACATGAAAGCAGCCAAAATACATACAAGTGACTGGGAGTGTAAGGCAAAAGACCGATCTACGTGGCGCACAGTTGTCAAAGAGGGCGTCATAGTAGCCGAGGAGCGAAGAATGGAGGAGGCTGCAGACAGAAGAGCTAGGAGAAAGGCCAAAACATTTGGAAGCACAGAACTCGTGTGTAAAAACTGTGGCAAAGACTGTCACTCAAGGATAGGACTGCACAGCCACTAGAGAAAATGCAACCCAACCCAACGGTGATGCACCATCGTCTCGCGAGACGGAAGGATGCCGGACTGAGTTAAAGATTAAGTGAAACTAAAATTTGTAATAGAATAATTAAAAATCCTGATTTAAAAATAATAATAATATTAAATAGTAATTGTAATACATTTTTTCAAATAAAAATATTATTCTTCTTCTTATCTTCTTTTATGTTACAGACACTCATTTTGTACAGATCATTATTGAGTCCTAGGTATTTCTATGGTTTGTGTTTAGTCATGTATTCTTACTAGAGTTTTAAAAGATGATAAAGTGTTGCTTTCCTGGTTTCCTCAGGCAACCCATTCCACGCCCGAATACCGGACGAAAAGAAAGAAAACTTTTATGTGTTTGTTCTTGCATATGGAATAAGAAAGGTGTTTTTATCTTTATGTCTATCTGAGGGTTTATTAATTTATCTTTGTGTTTTATTTCTAAATTAGAATTAATTGCCTTATGTATAATTACTAATTTATTATTGGTTCTTCTATCCTCTAGTATTTCAAGGTTTAATGATTTAACCAATATTAGTGTTACTCTTGTCAGTTTTGAATATTCTCAAGTTATGAATCTGGCAGCTCTTTTTTGGATTTGTTCCAACTTATCAATATTTTCTTTGGTGGATGGGTCTCAAAACAGAAGATGCGTATTCTAGTATAGGTCTCACCAGGGTGAGGTAGCATTTTATTTGTATATCATTGTTACATTTGTAAAAGTTTCTTTTTATAAAGCCTAAGGTTTTGTTTGATTTTTTAATAACTTCATTGACATGGGGATTCCAAGATAGTTTCTCATTTATTATGACTCCTAAGTATTTTGCATCTTTAGTTTGAGTTAGTTCTTTTCCACGAATGAAGTATTTTGAATTTATTTATTTCTTTTTCTTCGTTAGTCTTAGCAGTTGACATTTTTCTGGGTGGAAGGAAATACTCCAGTTAGTTTCCCTTTTTATTAATTCACCTAAGTCTTTTTGTAAAATTTTGCTAGCTTGTTCTGACTTGATTGTTCTATAGATTATACAATCATCAGCAAATAACCTAACTCTTGTTCCTGTTGAGATATTGTTGGCTAAATCATTTTTAACAACGAGTTGGACTTTTATGTAACATACCTAGAAATAACACTTTAGAAATGATACTTAGAAATATTTTTCATAGTTAATATGCAGTTTTTTTTCCATCGTATGAATAATTTGATTTCATTTTTTGATATTCCTTTTTAAAAAACAAAATTTAGTTCAGAATATCGTGTTTTTTTTCACAATGTCCTTAAAACTGGAGCAATAACTCAAAAAAAAAAAAAAAAAAAAAAAAAAAAAAAAAAAAAAAAAAAAAAAAGTCAATTGACTATTGCTTTTTTAATTGCCGTGAAATTTTCAGCTTAATGACGTCATACATTTTATTTTTTTCTTAAATCAAAATTTTTAAATAGTTATTCGGTAATTTTTCAAAAGTTTACCATTAAATTTAAATTAATCGATAACAGCCCTAAAATGTTATTGCTTTTGTAATTGCATTCACCATTTGTTTATTGTGTAATATCCTATTTTTGTTTAAGGAATACAAATATTTTTTTAGATGTATATTCATTAGGGATTAAGGCGTGATGATTTAGTTTACAATATACCACGATTTGAATCCAGAGATACTCATCTGTATCTCTATTCGACGTCACAAAACTAAGCGTTACTCACCGGAGACCTCAAATACTACACGGAAAATTTTAATTAGTGTGACATGCGTACAAAAGAACCTGAGTCGTCATGTCTGCACAAAGGCTGTTCCTGAATAAGCACATAGCTATCATTTGAAAGGACAGCTGTGTACCTTAAACCGAACTGCAGACAGCAAACTCGTAGTCAAGAGTCTTATCACACTTCTACCTCTAGTACAGATGTAGTTAATCTAAATGCAGTCTTTACTACGGCAGTTGCCGAGGTAGTCTACTGGCAGACTCCATGCATGGGACCTGTCTGCCAACGATGCCAATCTATTGTTGCAATTTAAACAAATTATCATTTAAAACTTTTCAGAGGGCATCCCAGTTTAGCCATGGGAGGAGAAGAGATGATATAAATGAGCTCAGTTACCTGGACTCATGATAGTTAATGCAGTTCGGTGGAGCTCTACGTGAGAAGTTACTCTGCAATACGCCCAGGCAGACAAGGCTCTTGAGAATAATTTATACCTCTTAAAGGGTTAGGATAAGGGATGGGGCTTTTCCAATTAAAAGTGGCTGTTGAACATAGTTGAGCTCAAGAACCCGGTAAATGTTTTTATATTTAATTAGATGTTCAGTGGTACCTGTACTTGACACTTAACACATTTTGTTTTTCTTCTATAAGCCACCTATAAAGTAGAAGCTAAAAGAAGAAGAATTTCTGTTTAAATCAATTTACGATTTACTGTTAGCGAATGAAGAAACATTTTGAACAACAATTTATTCTAATGGACTCAACACAGATCAGGTTTTACTTCAATTTATTTATGGTTACAAACATAAAGAAATTAAGACAGTGATTTGATATATTATTTAAATTTAAATTTACGGGAAAAAGAAAAGATATAATTACCATTCGTTTGAGAAAAACTTAGATTATTTTCCTTTAAGAAAATAACAAATAGATATACACTGCTGTAAAGTGCATGGAAGTAAATAAATCTCTTGAGTTATAAAATTTAACAGGAACATAAAGACTAGCACTGTAATTAATAAATGGAATTCTTCATTGGTATCCAGGAACATTACCAGATTGTAAAACTATAAACGATACAAATCACGAATACGGCTATAATATTTTTTTATAACATAATGGGAAAGTCAAGTTGTTTTTTTTTGTTTTTTTTGATGACTGGAAAATGTTCAGGAATGTAAAACTTTAAAGTGAACTTCTTAAGTTAGTAATGATGAATTCAGCCATGGAATTTTAATCCTGTAATAAGTTGTACTTTAAAAATAAATTATTTTAAACTTAGTCATAACTGAAGGCAGATAGGGATACATTCATTGCTGAGAAACCTAAAAATAAGCAAAGTGGCCAGATAATTGCCTGCTTGGTTTCTAAAAGAACTAACATATAAGCTGTCTCCAATCCTTGTTGTTCTTTTTCAAGCCTCTCTAAATCAGGGCAAAGAACCCAAAGAATATGGGTAGACGTAACTCTCCTCTTTAAGAAAGGTGATAAATCAGACGCTGGTAAATACAAACTTGTATCACTTAGTAGTATCATTTATAAAGTGATAGAACACTTAATACATGGCCGGATAATTAACCAGCTAGACAAACAATAATGCCTTGAGGGGCGCGGGGGTTTAAGTGGTAATGCACTGGACTGCCGAACCACAGCAAGAACTCAAGTCACTCGTTCGAGCCGCGGTGCTGGGTAGGCCCCAGGGCATTGTGCTAACCTCACAATCCCCTGCTCATTAGTTGTCAATGAAACTTGTGAACGCTACTTCGCTTGACCCATGGTCTGAAAAGGGGTTATTATTATTATTATTATTAGACAAACAAAAATGCCTTATTCTCACAGATCATGTGAAAACAATTAAAAGGTTTAATCCGTGATCTTTTAAAAGGCAATATTCAACAAATAGATAAAATATTACTAGACTTCTCAAAAGCATTTGAAAATTTCCCCCACCTTAGTTTACTAAACAAAATCTAACCTCTTTGGTCCTTTACATCACTGGTTCCACGACTTCCTGTTAGTTAGGGATCCAACAGTAATAATTAATTTATCTAAATCTGCAACAATAACTGTTAACTAAGGAGTTCCAAAAGAAACTGTGCTAGGTCCCTTACTTTTTTTTCCTTTATATAAATGATATACCCAAAAACAGCTAAACGGGAACAAAAGTTAGGTTATTTGCTGATGATTGTATCTACTACAGAACAATCAAATCAGAACAAGATAGCACAATTTTACAAAGGCACTTGGATCAATAGATGAAATGGGCAACAAACTTGATTTTTTTTTTCCAACCCAGAAACGTTTTAACTGTTAAGAGTTAGAAAGAGAAAGAAACAAATAAATTAAACAATTTTCATTAAAGGAAAAGAAATAAAGCAAACTAAATTTTCAAAATACTTATTAGTATATACATAATAAATGATTAACTACCATGTAAATAAGTGTATTAAAAAGGGTAGCGATTACTCACTCGTCTACTTCCAGTAAGAAATCATGTTTGTAAAATTGAAGAGTTACAAGTATTCCCTGCGCCTTTCATTGAACCTTTCGATTCTATTTTTGTATTCAAACTTTCTAACACTCTAAAATATATCACTAAACCTACCCCTAAAATATAGATATATCTATTCCTAAACATGAAATGTCAAAACAAACCAATTTAAAAAACAAGTCTTATAATTCATTTAGTATTGTCTTTACAACAACAAAAAAAAAAACAACAACCTGACTGAGGATCGAACCCCAAACCTACGATATAGCACACTATCGTACTATAACTACGACCATGCTGACACATCCATGCAATACTTTTTTTAAAGTTATAAAATAAAGTTACAAAGAATAGCAATAACTGGAACTAAATGAGGGAGTATACAGCTGCAAACTCGGTCGTTCTGACGAGCAAGAAATCACTACCATTAAAAAAAAACACGTAATAATAACGCAAATGAGTATTTAAACACAATTTCCAAAAGAATTTCCGATTTTTTAAAATTAGAAATGAAATCATTTTAGTTAACATTAAAAGTAATTTCAAATCTGTAATTCAGAAACTAAAAAACAATGACGTCATATCCCTCCCGATACATCACACTATGAATGTGTCAATATAACAACAATTTAACATTAGCATTCACAAAGCGGGAGACCCCACTAACTAACAGGTTAAATTAAAAGTCATTTCAAATCAATAAGTTTGAAATTACACAAAACAAATGCTTTCAAAGTTTTTGATGCTAAAATTACAGGTGTTGAACGAAAGACACTTTTCAAACATTCCTTCTTCGCCATAGCTCTTAATATTATTAGCTATTATTTGGCGTTTATTTCAACCGGATAGATATTATGGTAGGCGAGAAATTGACAAAATACATTTTTTTTCTTTTTTTATATCTTCCAGGATATTATTTATTGTATTTGTTTGGCCCTTGATAAATTATTAGAACAAATTCGAAAAAGAGCTGCTAGATTCACTATGGAGAATAACTAAAACTACAAAAATAATACCTTTACCAAAATCATTCAACCTTGAAACCCTAGAGGATTTAAGAACAAAAAGTAAAGTAGTGATTATTTATACAACAATCAATTCTAATTTAGAAATACAACACAAAGCAGTGGCGTAGCGAGGGGGGGGCAAGGAGGGCAAATTCCTAAACCTTAATTAGTTTATATCAAGGAAAATTTTACAAAAAGTGGAGCTTTTTTCGCAATGAAAAGAAAATCCAAGCATTAAATTACATTTTAAAAAGAATTGAACTATCCTAAAGTATGTGAACGCTTCTTCTGTCAAAACTTTAAACTTCTTATATGTTATACATTCTTCTGATACAAAAATGCTACTGTGCTTACAAAAACAGAGAACTAAATAGTATGAAAACTCGATACCGATGTTGTTGGAACAGTTTATTCTTCAAATTTGACAGCCGCTACTGCTGTATAAATAAAACATTAATGTTTCCTATCAATTTCAAAAATACGTTTAACGAATGATCCCAGTAGCACATTGTTTGGGGGAGGGGCGGCAAAATCCTTGTTGTCAATTAGCTTCAAAAATTGTAAAACGTGTAAATAAAGTTTAATCAAAGAAAAGAAAAGCCAAGATTTTAAAAAAATCATGTTAAGCCTGGTACCTATTGGAATTCAGGACGTGTTAGCGCATTTTCGTATTATGTATCAGTACTTATGTTAGATATCAGAATTATGTAGTTATCAGTAATTGTGTTTAGATTTTAGACATATTTTTATGCATTTTCTTGTGTAATGAATATACCTGACATTTTTTTAATTTAAAAGTCATTTCTTTACATTTTAAAAAAAAATTATTTTCTCTTTAATCCAACTACAAGTCACCACAAATGATGACGTAAAACTCTTTAAACTTTTACACATATTCTAATGACGTCAACTAAAAAAAAACAACTAATTCTTTTGCACCCTTTCGCACCACTCTTCAATGATTGCAGTATTATGCATTCGACTTCCGGCAATGGCGGCCGTTCCCTGCGCTAGTGTTACCTCTCGATTCGAAATATTTGTTGGTAGTTTTAACGGGGTTTTTAAACGGATCGAGTAACTGAGTGTTGATGCACAAATGGCAGGTCAGGGCATACAAAAAACATATATACATCATGGGTCTAGGACTTATGGATGCTGTGATCAAGGGTGATGACAGACGGACGGACGGACGGACGGACAAAACGGGTGCAATAGCGATTTCGACATCTCGAAAATGCGCTAAAAATAGAAATGAAGAAACTATATTTAAGTACGTGAACGTTTCTAATACCAAAACTTCAAATTCCTTAATAAATGAAGTCTGCTGATACAAATGCCACTGAGCTGAAAAACACAGAGATTAAAGTAGTGTACGAACATGACACTAATGTGATGATATATATAATTGATACAAGTTTGATTTCAACATAAGTAAACTACTGGGGAAAAATTATTTGAATGCTTAAATGATTTATTCTTCCTATTGCAAAGCATCTTTATCTTAATTTGTAAGTCGTTTGTTTTGTATAATAAACTTCTTCTTCTTCTTTTTCGTTCTCATTATTGAATATTGAGTTTTGCGTGCCATGAGTTTTGCGCCAATCGGCCCGTGGTCTCCGACTTCAGCCTGCTGTATTTTCTGGATTTGCTTCCATAGCCTTTGGTCAGCCAAGACCATCTGCAAGGCAGCAGTTGTTTTTGGCAAATGATGCAGCGTTCACTTGCCACGGCTAGGGGTTCCACGCATTACCTCGCCGCTTTTGCCCATTTGGAGCTGGCTGGGACTCGGGGGCGCCCTGGGCCCCGGGAATCAGGTCCTTGGCTTCCCATGCATTCGAACTCGTGGCCATCGGAACGCTAGTCGAGCGCGCTTGCCACTCACTTGACCACCGAGGCTCCCGTATAATAAACAAAAATGAACAAAATTGCTTATCTAATGGAATTAAAACTTGACACACTTAAATAAAAAAAATAGCCACTCATGAATAAGTGCTCAACATTACCAAAGTTATTTGCTATCGGAAGGAATCAGAAATCAGATTTTTTTAAAAATGACTATTAATGAAAGAATAACAATACATTGTTGTGAAAGAAAAGAAAACAAAATGGCAAGAAGTTCTGGTTAGAATGTTTGACATTTTTCAATCTAGGTCACAGAGAGGAAAATACTGTTGCAAATAAATGCAATTTTCTGGAAAGAATTAATTTGCTTGAAATGAACATAGTCTGAAAAACGGTTAACAATTGTCATCTCAAATTCAAACTGGGTTCATAGACATTTTAGGAGACTTCATGAAAAATCATCTTTCAGGAAAAAGATACCAAATATCGTTCAATGTATTCCGTATTTTTCAGATAAGGATACAAAAGTCTAGTTGTGTGATATAGTAAAGACTGAAAAAAAGTAGTCATTGTAGAATTTGTCAAAGATGTCAATGAAGGGAAATTGACTTCAAATAAATTATGTTCTTAATATAATGGACTGCAGCGACCAATAGTGTGTCAAAACTTCTTCGTGGCTGGAAAGTATACATGTATTAAATAAAGACGAAAAACACAAAATCTCAATATCATATCTCGCTCAAACAATTCATAAACCCTTATTTAGTTACACGTTGCTCCAACCAAAACGAACTCTTAAAATATTTTAGAACATTTGAATGTTGTTGCGCATACTTTTCCAGACCAAGCAAGGTATTAAACAGACTTCAGGATACAAAATAGTGTATATACCATTGAGACATATTTAGGTTATTTTGAAATCTACAGAAAAACTGATCGAGGCAGACAAAAAGCTCAACAGATGAACAGATGAAAGATTTTTGTTAGTCACATCTAAATCTATTACTTTTTGACATTTGGATAAATGTACTTCATGAAGTCCATGATTCCCGAAATTATTTACAAACATAATGTTCTAAAATGTTTAGTAAAGGCTACTCACACAGAAGCTAGTATACTACTTTAAGGACGCGTTGACATTTCCTAAAATTGTATGTGAAGACTTCATCCTTTACAATCGAACATTGCAAACCAAGAAAGAGATAGCGAATATTTTGGGATGGAATCAAATATGTATCTATGCTATGTAGAAAAACAGTTGAGAGGAAAGTTGTACTCTTCATAAGATGAGATTACTTTAGAGTTAATGTGAGGATTCGGCAGTTATATAGAATTTTGAAAAAATGATTTTTGTACATGAGCAAAAAGGACTTTAAAATCTGCCTTGAAATAATATTACTCACAATATTTCACATGACATTGTTAAGCAAGGAATATTTTACCTCAGAGGTTAAAAAAAAAAAAAGAATTTATTAATTCAGGACCAGTTAATGTATTCACTTGTATTATTATTTAGGGTCAAAGTTACCCTGCATATTATAATATAATTAAATCGAACGTTGCTTACAACTGTTTTAAGCATTAAAGTTAAAAGGTTTTAAGGTAGCTTCTTTAAAATAACGTTAATGAAAAATTAATTATGATAAATTATTAATGCACCAAAATTGATTAATCTATAGATATTATTTTCTGTTGAGTGTGACATTACTGAAAATTGGTAAGGTTGTGCCATGAGAAAAAGCAGAAAACATCAATTTTATTTATGAAATGAAAGCTTTTCTGTTCATTTCTAACATAATAATGTCTAGCGCTCTTATTAATACCTTCTGAGAAAAATTATAAGTTTAATATCTTTTACAAAGTTTTTTAGAGGGGGGGGGGGGCAAAACGGGTTCTGCCCCGGGAGGCACATACCACGCTACGCCGCTGACACAAAGATAACTTAATACAGCCCTCAGATAGACATAAGGATAGAAACACCTTCATCATTCTGTATGCAAGAACAAACACATACAATTTCCTTTCTTTCTGTCCGGAATTAGGGCATGGAATGAACTGACTGAAGAAACCAGGAAAGCCAAGACTTTTCAACTTTTTAAAACTATAATAAGAATGTAGGACTAGACACAACCATTGATAGTCGTAGGACGCCATGATCTTCTATATAGAAGAAGTGCCTGTAACAGATAAGATAAGATAGTCCATTGCTAGGCTGACACATGTGTCCTCTGGGGGCTTATTAGCCCAATTCTTGCTCGAAATTGGTGTCCGCATTTTATACAAGAGATGGATGGGATCCCTTTGAGGGGGGGGTTGTACAATGTCCCTCTTGGCCTGACGTTCGTCTCATAGACAGCTGCGCTATTCCGTAACATAGAGCGCAAGAGGAGTGCTCCACTGGGAGCCGCCTCCGAGGAGACATATCAAGTGTCAAATGAATTTAGAGTGTTTACGTGGACGTCTGCGTGATCCATGTCCTCAAGTAAGCTCACTTTAGAAGATCCTCTTGGGGAGCTGATGGTCGGGTATGCGGGCTACATGCCCCGCCAAAGAATATTAGGCCCTGCATGAGGCTTAATCACCTCTTTGGGAAGCGATTACATTTTAAAGCGATTACATTTTTTAATACTTCCAATAGGAACATGTCTGTTTCAAAAATACTTGCACAGTCTTTAGTCTGTATTAATGTTAAATTTAAATAAATTATCTAGCACTGCATGCCAAAAAGTATATCCTTAAAAATACTTGCGAATATTTAATGTGCGATTTAACGTACCTTCTTCCAGGACGACCTCAAGGGAGAAATTCAGTAAGAGGCAACTCCTGATTTTTTCACATAAAGTAGTTTGGACGAGACGGATTTTCCTGAAGCAGGCTATACGTTAAATATGTTAATTTAAAACAAAAGTTTGTTCTCACATTTGATCTATATATATATATATATGTCAAATTCATGACCGAAAAACCTGTAATGCCGTTTCTAAATCCATATCAATTGAAAATGTTGCAACACTCCACTTCGCTAAAGTCATATATTCTCTAAATGTTGTGGTTTGATATGAATTACTACCTTTGTTTTTTTTTTTTTTTTAAATATTCCACTTTCTCGCTCTGTTTCCGCTTTTCTTCATTTATTCTAAAAGCAAAGTTATATATCGTTAGATTCTCAAAAAATGTACTGTCTCGAAATTTAAGTTCAGATGACACTAATTTCAAACTGTTGTTACTGCCCTGGCGATATTTCAAATACTAGTTTGTTAGTGTTCAGGTTTTCCGAGTGTGTGAACTCACTAATGACCTGCAAACTGGCATGACTTAATTTTTTGCAATGTCTGGCTGACCATCCAAGTTTCCCATTGACCTTTCACTGTCCAGTAATCTTTGCGCAGCTGCTCTATGTCAGCATTCCGATCTTGTTGGTTTCGATACTCAATCGAGATTTCCTTACTAATAAACCGTTGAAGATAGTCTATCAGATTTATCATTGTTGCAAGATGTCCTGATTCAGAATCAATTGGTAAAATCCTTACTTGTATTTCGTGGCAGCGTTTAGACGAACTCTCCAGCTCCTGTAGTCTTAAAACTACTTCATCTTCACACGAGCTTTGCCGCTCAATCGTCTGTAAAATGAGACTAACCTCTCTCAGCAGCTCGTCGATCGGTATCGGAACATTGGACTCTCTGAGAACTTGGTCACGAGATACTCTAACAGCTTGGACATTTTCATTTGTGTACTTTCCACTTTTATCCCCAATTTTCTTCACAAGAACCAACACCTCCTGCACCTGTCTGGTTTTGGTCTCATTATCCTCGGTAAGGTTGTCAAACAACACTATTCTGTTGTCACATTCTTCTAAAAGGTCTTTGAAAGGACCGTTTTGTTGGTTAAGCCATTCCCTTAACGTTATACCAGTCTTCTTTCTTTCTCGTTCAAACATGTCCCCTCCTGTCATTACAATCAGGCAATGATTTCTTAAGAAGCCCGTTCCAAACACTCTCTTCAGGAACTCAATGGCGTTCTGATTCTCACGGGTAAATCTCTCTCCGAATTTCACCGTAATGATAAACGAGTCGAATTCTGCTGAGTTTAAAGCTATGGCTATCTTAATTTCCGTTAGAAAAATTTCATTTGCGTTCGTTGGGTCGAAGCCGGAATACCCGAATCCAGGTCCGTCCATAACATGGATTATCATGTCTTGGTCTTTACTGTATTCTTGACATATCTTCCTAGTTTTAGAGGTAGCTGATGCACCACTGGGGAAAACTCGTCTTTTTAAGATACTGTTGCACGTGGCACTGATGCCAGTGCCGGTTTGACCCATGACAAATAAAGAAAACATTTTAAAAACATTTAAAAATCAAATTTTCTTACCTTCGAGTAACAACATAAAATTGTGCAAATACATGAATTTAAAGAAAGTAAATAGGAAGATAGGTCTAAGGTACTGGCCTAAGTTTATAATATTTGTAAATAAGGCAAAGTATCTAAACTAGATGGAAGCGTTTTTTTAAAAATAAAAATATACGTAATTGGCTTACAGAACAAATAATCAATACACAGCAGTTTTCAAAAACTATCATAAGCATTAAATACTTTTAAATTAGAGGGAATGATTAAACAATGACAACAACAAATAACTAAAATTTAGATAGAAATTTTAACTATAAGTAGAACTTATTGAGTGACAGTACATGTTTCTGTTGGTGGTGAAAGAATACAAAATACTTGTTTCAATCTCAAATTTTTACAACGATACCTAATAATTCCTTTGCGAAACTACAAAAGTAGCTCAATATCCTTTTAAAAATAACAGCGAAGTTTTACCTAAAAAATGAGGAATAGCGTCAAATAACTGTTATAAAAATGAGGATTTTCTTTAAATATGAGCGATAGCTAATGATATACAAATAAATAGGAGAATGAACTTTAACTAAAAATCTATTTTAAAAAACAACAACATCTATTCGTCATAAATTATACAAAAAAAGATCCGACGTATAAAATTAGAACAGTCTTGAATCCACAAGTTCACGTGATGTCTGCCAGTCGTGACTTATCCCGGATATTCACATGTCATTCATTTTTATCTGTGCCAAGATCGGGATAACTGTGAATAGTTGTTTGACGTCATTTCCAGGTCAACTAAGATGTGATCTGCACCGGTGTTGAAAACAAAAATTATTGTCATATTTTTTTTTTCCTAATTTAATTCCAGGCTGTCTTTTTATATTATACAAACACTTAACGTTTTGGAAGGATTCCAACAATTTTTCAATATTTTAATACGCTGTAAATAATAAGCCTAGTGAAGCGAGTGTATGTCAATATAATGGAAACTCACGTAAGTCTCAGTATTGATGCAGTTCAAATAAACAAAAAGTATTTCAAATAATTTAACTACCGTTGTAGTTCTAAGCACAGTAATGAGGCATCAATTTAACCTCAGTGGCGTGTTACCTTTACGCAGCATCTTTTTATATTAATTATAAAAAATATATAGTCTACTTTCAAATGTATAACACTGGTTAGTAAGCGGTAAAGGAGAAAAATCCAATCCAATAAAAGTGAATTCCCGAAACAGCAAACATTGGCGTACGTGGTTTTCTCACAAAACAGCATATCAAGTTGTAAAACAAATTTTAACAACTGCATAAACAAATTTACAATTATATTAGGGCTGCGGAAATTGACGATTAATTTCTCGATTAATCGTTAAAAATATTAACGATTACATTATTTTTAACGATTAATCGACCCATAACTTACAAATTATTGGAATTCAAAAAGTAATTAAAAAAATAATAATAATAAAAGTGGCCGATAAATATTAAATTTCCTGACGATTATACGAATATTTTGGTTTTAACCAATTGAAATAACGGGAATGTTCAAAATGTTGATAAAGTTTGCCTACCATAGCTCTAACACTTCGCCTCGTTATCAAAACAAAAAAAACAACAACTGCGTATTAAGCTAATGGCAGTAATAAAGTCGGACTCAGAGACAGAAAATGACGACAGCTCTTCTCATGAATTACTGCATTACTAAATGGAGATAAAATTTCCGGAGATCCATATACCGTCTACAATGGTGGAAACTTAATGAACAACGATTTCCGGTAATGTCATTCCTCGCCAAGACCGTTTTGCGCATACCAGTTACCGCAGTTCTAAGTGAATGATTGTTCAGCTCGGCTTGTTATATTGTCAATAAAACCCGCTCATCTCTTGAACCAAATAATATCAACACCCTTGTCTTTTGGCGTAGATGGTTGAAAGATGACGCATGATAGAGACATTCCAGTGTCATTGAGATTTTCAACAAGAAATTTAAATGATGGTTGCTTTTGAATCTTACATTTTAATTCTTAACTTTAATCGAAATTAACGATTAATGAATCTTTAATTTTCAAATGTGAACGAATAAATTTCTTTTAATGGTTAACATACCTTAATAATATATATTTGGTAAAAAAAAATTAATTGTAATGTTTAGCAATACTTATATACAAAGGAAAATTAAAGAATGCATGTGAATTTTAAGAAGAAAAGAACAGGATACAATCACACAAAAAAAAATAATTAAAAATAAAACCCCTTTAAAAAACTGTACATCTCTACATATTAATTTAGGGCTGTTATTGATTAATTAAAATTTAATCGTTATCTTTTCAAAAATTACCGAATAATTAATCGATAATTTTGATTAAAGCTAAAAAAGATGTATGACGTTTTTAAATTAAAAAAATTCAAGGAAAGTTCAAAAACAGGCAATTGACTTTTTATAAAAATGTATATATTGGTAGTTCAATAAAATGTCAACGAATTTAAATGTTATTGTTAATTAAGTAAAAACTAGGTTTAATTTTTTATATCATTTCCCTTGTGAAAGTAGCTCAGCTTATTTTAAAGGTTACACTTTTAAAATTCTTTTAAAAATGGAGAAGTTTTTACGGTAGAAAAGCAAATTAGTATTAATTTTTAATAATTAAGTAATAAATCGAAAAATTGTGTAATCTATTTTTTGTATTTTTCATCACTATTTGATGGATTAAAAATAATTTTAATCGATAAAACCTTTTACCGATTAATCGAGAAATTAATAGCTGAATTCCGCAGCCCTACTTATTATGCAACTTTAATGCAAAGAAATTACCTAACGTTTTAACAATAAAAAGCAATTGAAAATCTATTAAAAGCAATATATAAGGCGGTGTAAACTAGTTGAATGTGTAATTATATTGGGGTTAACATAACTGAAACGACTCCTTATGATTGGAAACTTGTACAAGAAATATATAACAATTAAAACTAGAGTGATATATTTAAAATAAATTCTTAAATCAATCTTTTCTTAAATATAGCAGACTGTTAAAGTCATAGACATTGTAAACGCGTCTTAACTGAAGATGATATTAATTTGTCTTCAATCAATAACCCCATGTTCCAAACACACCATCCCCCAATTTTCAGCCAAATTAAAATTATTAATAGGATAATGAACATTTGCCATGAAAATGGCTATTCGTAGCGCAACGCGTCTTAGCTGAGGTAAAGGGACAACAAAATAAACGCAGACATTCAAATGAAGCGAGTGGCTTTTAACTGAAACAATGCCGGCACAGTCATTGTTTACTTGTCTTACTTAGGCTACTATATTCATTTATTTTAATGTTAATCTGTTGTTTGATACTACATGAAGCTTTAATTTTCCGAAGCAGTGAAAATATCTTCTACACAAAAATGTATTGAGATTGATCAAACTTACTCAAATTAAAATAAGAGTGAGAACTGCCCAGCCAATCCTTCAAAATTCATCATCATCGATGATTTATCCAAATGTGCATCGTTCCTGAAGAAAAAATAAAGGCAAAACAGGTACTTACTTAAATTAGACTTAATCTTATAAAGTAGATGCAATGTGAGCAATAGGCAGTACCAAAAGGCTATATATGCACTACCTGTTTAAAGTGTTATGTTTAAGTATTAAATCAAAGGTTAAACTTACCTAGGCCATGGCATATAATTGAAATGCTTTTCCCAAAATGTCTCAACACATGAATAGTCAGTCTTACTTTTCCAGAACCATATTTTAGACATTACCTATAAATATCAAGGTAAGACGTTAAATTTAATTATTTTTGCTGTTCCTTTTATGTAGATTTTATACAATTAGTTTGTTTTTGAAAATAAAATGAAATTGCGTCGCCCGTAGAGTAGAAAATTTTAGTGAACGTGCCTTAAAATCTTTTGTTGATAACATGTAATAACTATATTAATGTTAATAGACATGTACAGGTAATTATCTCAGCATTTAGTAAAGTATTAGTATTATGACTTGGATATTCGGGAAAACCCAACCCAACCATGACGTTGTATGGATAAAGATTTTTTTTAAGGAAATCTAAGCCATCGGGAAACACACATGGAGTATTTATCATACGAGGAAAATTATTTTATAAAAGCTTATTTTTAGGAAAAAGTGACTAAGCTTTGACGGTTCTAAAACTGATGAATTGTGACTTAATTTTGTTTTATTAAAACGTTAACGATTTTAAGAAATTCGACAAATGATTAAATTATGAGAAAAAAATGGTTAGGATTCACAAAGGAAAACGATATATCTGAACATTCTAAAGTAATTAGGTCTCTCCGGGGTTTTGTCGACACACAGGTTAACACAGCCAGAATATAAGACAGTAATGACATGTATCGCCGGCTCAGGCTATTACGCTCTTATTTACTCCAGCACCGCACAGTTAGTTATGGGCACTTTCTGTAAGTAAAAGATTGAAAAAAAACTTGCCTGACTCATTAAGTATTACTTAGTTTCTATGGTTTAAATCAAAGTCAATCCTAGCTTATGGAGAATTTACATTTGAAAGTGTAACTAATCGACATTAAAAGAATACATGGTTATTAGGAAATGATGAAAGCACCAACACTTACCCAAAAGCAAACAAAGACTTGCTCGTAAAAAGCTAAAGTATAAACATTTTCAACGCAATAAATCCCTGCTGTAACACAATTTACAATAAGAAATGCAAGACTAACCTTACAAAAGTTAAAGAACTAATATAAGATTAGCAATACCTAATATTAATGCATTGATACTTCCCAAAAATTTAAATATTCCTGTAGTTTACAATAAATATGGGAAAATCCCGTTGGAAACCTAAAAAAGTTATTATTTTCAACGTTTATATTCATTATAATCACTGTTTAAAAGAAAATCTAGTCAAGTTTAGAATTTTTTCTAGAAGAGCTCTTTTTTCCTTTAACGTTATTTTAGCAATGCTATTACTTTAGGGTCGTCCAAGTAGTACCTTACTGTCTCGGTGGAGGAAGGTCAAGCATCACAAGGGAACGCGAATCACAGTAAAGGAGGGTTAGCCACTTTAAGGGAATAATAGTTCTGATGAAGGGTTGGTGGATGCATGACATTCGGGGTTGATGTATAGTAGTTGCAGTGGAAGGATCTGGGTCCCGGTGGAGGAGGAGTAGTCGCAGTGGTCCTGGAGGAAGATACTTTATAAGAGCTTATATCATGAAATGGGGATACAATTCACAAAAACCTATATAATAAAATGCAATTTTCTGTGCAATCACCGATAGCCATTGGTCCCTCATACTCCGAAAGACTGCCACAGACAATACAAAAAAAATGCATTGAACAAGTTTACGCGGACATTTAAAGCGAGTTCCATTTTGTGCAGTTTATTGCAAAAGACTTTATTTTCAGCGGTAAATTAAAAAAAAAAATGGTGTTGACAATCTACGGTGCGCATATTTTCGTGTACTCATATTGAATTGACCAGTGGATTTTATGTTCACTTTCTTAATTAAAATAGATTAGTATAAAATGTTTCATTACAATTGTCACACGATGCAAAGTTTTTATTTTTTTAACGTGTAAATGAAGTTGTGAGTTTTATTAAATTCTGTTGTGAATTGTGATATATATTTCGTTACCACTTGAAAATTTAAAATTCTAACTATAATTCTGTCATTAGTGTGTCATTTTTACGCGGAAAGCGAGGTCCCAAGTAATATATTTCTAATAAAGAGATAATTATAAACGTATACACAGTTAAATGCTTTTCCTGTTGTAATAAACTAGGGGACAAGCGAATATAGGGTAGTAAGGATTTTTAAAAAAATCAAATTAAAATAAATATTAAAAGTTTTTAAACTTAACTTTAAAAAGTAAGAAACAATAACCAGAATTGAGCGGTACGCGTTGGGATTAATAGTCAAAAACTTTGTTTTTAATGGTTACTTATTACAACTATAATGAATAGTATTTTTGACGTGATGCATGTTGAGTTCCTCCCCACCTCAATTTTAGAACCTTTACATATTTTAGAACCGTTGAGGGTAGGGGTAGGTCCATTAACGCAACTGGGACGCTGTCCTTGAGATGGACAAAGATCCATGATGGACCATGGAATATTCCATAGTATTAGTAATAGGTTAGGACGTGGAAGTTGGCCGAACGTTCTCGAAGTCATGCATGTCAGCGCGTGATAAACAGTTGGTACACGCCACTGACCAATCAGATGAGAACGGTCCGCTGACCCACGCGGGGCCAGGGGTACTTAAATACTGGAGCCAAACCTTACAGCAGTCTCACTCTCAGATTATTCGTAGTACACCAGGTCTGCGGTGTGACGGGCGAATAAGAGTTGAGCCTAGCTGAAAGTTTGTTTCAGGTTTGAGCAGCACCTAGACTTAGAATAGTAAAATGTATTTTGTATAGTATTATATGTTATTGATATGCTTTGATATGTTATTACTATCATTGGTTTAATTATTCGATATTGTTGTTTTCAGCTAGTTATGAGTTAGTACTAGTTAGTACTAAGTTAGTTAGGAGTTGTACGAAGTTGCAGTAAGTTGTGAAGCCATTGGAGTGGCGAGAAACCATTAGGCTACAACCTCAGACAGGAGACGTGCTAAGACCTGGAGTGAGGAAGTGACAAGGTGGCCTTACTTCACACGTGGGAACCCTTGCAGTCAGTGACCATCCTTGCGAGGCGGCCGACTGCCAATC
Organism: Radix auricularia; assembly: GCA_002072015.1. NCBI lineage: Eukaryota > Metazoa > Mollusca > Gastropoda > Lymnaeidae > Radix > Radix auricularia. Next base: position 514,083 of record MUZC01000861.1, read on the forward strand.
ATCCTGCACGACTGCCAGGTTGACCCATACTGACCACGGGACGGGACTAGGCTACGCCTGATTGGCCAGACTGAGCATCGCAGTTCAACCAGTCTATTTGGCCACGCCCCTTCCACGAGGGAAGTTGGGCATCTTAATTTAGTATATGTTTATTTACTAATGTACCATGTGTATATATATGTATATAATGTATAAAATATTTTATCTCTGTTATATCATATACACAGAGGCGTTAGCTATTAATTATTATTATTTGTATGTGAACATATCGTTATATATATTAGTATAGTATAGAATAGCCAGTGGAAAACCCTAGACATAGAATTCAACATTGGGGGCTCAGCATTTGTGCGAGCACTTAGTATTCAACAATGCACAATGCACATTTAAGAAGGCTGTTTGGAGAGGAGCTACAACATACAACCGAAACGACGGCGCTAATTCGTTGGCCAAGCTTTGTTGCTCGTTTACACTTAAATTGTAAAATATATATTTTTAAAAAATTGACACATAATTTTCGTTATGCTAGATATAAGCAGTGTTTAGAAATGTAATTTTGACAGTAAAGTTTTTATTGCCATCTTGAAAGCCTTAACAGGAATCCTACAAGAAAGCCATTGGTGGAGCGAAAAAAGGCGAATCGCTAATGCGTGTGTGAGTTACAGGAAGAAAACTTGTATTTGCAGAAGAGCGCAACTGACGAGAGGGTGAGTATACAGAGAAGTTCAGTAAGATAGGTAGGGCATTAGTCGAAAATGCAGTTGTTGAAGAGAACGGACAGTTTGGAATCAATGAGTGTTGTACAGTAATCCAATGAAATGAATGAAGTAGAAAAATGATTTGCTCATGTTTATTTACTGTAAGTTAGAGGATGTCGGCTAACTTTTGAAATTTTTAAACATTTTAATCCAAACAATAAAACAAAAGTTAATCTCTCATCAATTTGTTCTAGTAATATTTGAATACTTGTGTCTTGAAATAGTCAATCTATGACATGTTTATCTTAATTATTGATAGTCTGGAATAATTGTTATTTTGGGATTTCTTAAAGGCATCAATCCATATTTGATTTAGAGATTGTAAAAATTATTTGATCTAGAGATTATTCAATTGTTTGGTCTAGAGATTGTTCAATTATTTGATCTAGAGATTATTCAATTGTTTGATCTAGAGATTGTTCAATTATTTGATCTAGAGATTGTTCCATATATTTCATCTAGAGATCGTTCCATTATTTGATCTAGAGATTACTTCTTCAATTACTTTTAAACGTTTTTAGATATGATTAATAAGTTACCATTTTGCAATAAAAAATTGTTGTGGTGTAAAAAATATTCTTTAAATATAATGAAATTATCGGATACTTAGTCCGGAGATAGATACAATTATACATATGGAAAAATATGTGGTATTTTTGAGTTGCTAGGCAAGGCCCATAACATCGACATTTTTCGACTTTGCAAAATATTCAAGAATTATTTCCCTCATCAAAAAATCGAAACATGCGTTTATCTTGTGATTTTAAAAAAGTATCATCAAACACATCGTGTACAAATTTTAAGGAGCGCTGTGTTATTACAATATGTTTGATATTTAGGAACCAAAAAAAAAAATCCCGTGTATAAGGTACCAATATGCTAATGCTAAAACGTTTTTGAAATTAATAAGCAGGATTTTACTACAGTGATTTGCTGTCCGTTGATTCATAAAAAAATGCTTGAAATTTAGAAACTTGAAGCCTTAAGGGAAAATGTCGATCCTAAACATATGAACAATATATGGCTAACTTTAGAGATAGCAACCTTGTTTTTATAAGTAGGATTGGTTACACAGCTAAATTTATCACATTGACATTTCTCGATGAAAAGTTTAAAATCTAGGGCATCGGTAATTAAAAATTGATTATCCATTAACTTTTTTAACGATCAATTTTTGAATTAACAATAAAATGAATTGTGAAATTGTGCCCACAACTGAAATTACGGCATTCAAGCGGAAATTAAAGTAAAGAGAGTATTATAGGGGCTGATTGCGTGTATTCGATTTTGGAAATGGAAAATGTTGTCCAGGAATTTGCTATGCAAGTAAATCGTAATTCGGTATACGTCTCCATTGGTATGAGTCCAACTTGCTATTAGTTCATTTTGAACGCGAAAAATATCGCTTGGTATATGACCTATGTTTGAAATACGTTTTGTGTGCTAGAACTTTTATGCGGGTCTTCCCTAAATGCTGATTTTCCCCCATTCCCCATTTAACGCGTCGTCAGAAAAAAAGTGAGCTCCCCCCCCCCCTAATATAAAAAACATCAGAAAGTTTCACCTCTTCCCCAAATAAAGGTAATACTTCTTATTACAAACAGCTTGCTAAATATTTTAGGTTCTACTTACGCAGGAAATTAGAGAATCATTGATGAGTCAGTTTTTATATACATCATTAAAAAATACATTTGGGTCTCTGGCCCCCAAACTAAATGGACATTTTAAAATTCTTTTTCGTCAGTTATCGTCACGAGAGTATATTAATCAAACTTCCCAAATTTTCATATTTCTACCTACATAGGAAGTTGAAGAATTAGTGATGAACGCGTCAGTCAGTCAGTAAGGGCTCTGCCTTTTACCATAGTAAATAGACTTATCATGAGTTTTAAGAAAGTTAATGAAAGGAGCAAAGCAACGAAACATAATTGTTAGCATCGTCATATAGTTGAAAAAATAGATATTTATAAAAGATGAAATTGGTTGTGTTGTGTCCGGGACTTAATTAAAGCTTGACAAAAATGAAGAGTGCTATGATTATGAAAAACAAAAACTCTATTTGTGGGCAAATGGGGTGAACTCGATTACAGAACAAAGTTAAAACATTTTAGGAATCTAAGATCAAACTGCTATGTCCTTAAACGTAAAGAAATCCAAATACTTAAAAGAGAACTCAATGATAAAGAGACGATTACATTTAATCGCCCTCTAGATACAGACAGCAGGGGAGTATACCTAAGACGTTATCGATTAAGACTTCTCCGAGTTATTACCCTTGGTGTAGGGAAAGATGTTCAGGTTTTAAACTTGAAGTTTAGTTCTCCGGGGTTCGAAAAGTATTTTTTTTTAAAATTTAAATCCAAGAAGGAACTGTGACTAGTCAAAAAATGAGATTTTCTTAACCGACAGTTTAAGCAAGATGGTTTGAAAATAAAGTTTCCAAATTTAAAATAAACAAAGTCCTCGTGGCTATAACTTTTTCTGAGTCAGGAGTAGTACTAGCAGAATCGCTATATTACAGCTAACCCATAAGAGACGTGACGTAGTCATATCTTGCAGGACGATAAGAAAAAATGTAACCTTTTTAAAATTCCCTCCATGAATTCCAGCACTTCTCCCGCCCTGATTCCCACAACTCGAATCTCTCTCGTTAAACAGAGATTTGTCAGTTATTTCCTCAATACATCGGGATGTTCAGGTTGTCAATTATTTATATTTCAATCGGCTTCTCTCCGTAATAGACAAAATATGCTATTTTGTATCCGTCTTAAAGATTTGTATACAGATCTGGGCTGATTTCTAGATATATATGTGTATACAGTAGCAAAGTACCCACGCTTTGCATTAGAAAGTTAGGATTTCAGTTGGCGTTGAGAAATCGCGTAACATTAATTCAAAACACCAATAGATTCCAATCTGGATCATGATGAATATACTTGTTTGTCGATATTTGTCAAGGTCGTTTAAAATCAAATGGAGAATAAAATTACATTAGGGCCCCGTGGGAAATGGATGCAGGAAGTACATATCTCAGAATGCTTAAAGATTTCAAACCAGGTAATAATGAAGATTCATTTAAATTATTTAAATTCTAATGGGACATACACCTTTAAAAATTAACCAAAAATTATTTTAGGCCCCGGCTCCAAAAGAACAGATAGGAGTTCATTATCCTATAGAAGTTTAATTATTTTATACAAACGTTGTACTTAATTCATCTTTTTACCCGGTAGCCACAATTTAGATTACCGTTAATATGATTCATGTTTAAAAAATGGCCCCCAGTGGTGATTTCAAAACATTTAAACCAAGATACATTCGCGATAGCATAATAAAAAACTTCTGAAATGTTAATGGTCGTGGGATGACTAAAGTATTATTTATACGCATTAAAAACAAAATAAGGGCCCGGGGGCCATACTGGTGTAAAAGTTAAAATTCAAAACAAAAGTTTTTTTCATTCTAGATAACGATGGATATATTTATTTCTCAACATTTGTATAAAAAATCGTGTGAAATCGAATATTTAAAATTTCTTTAACGTTTGCGAATAGAGTTTTGGGGCCCTCGGCTCCAAGCAGAAAAAAAACTGTAATGCCCTATTTTATTTTAAAATAGGCCATCAAGATTTCATATTCCAAGTTTTCTCAAAACGGAGTGATTATTCACACAGCTGTGGGAATAACGTCTGCGTTATGGACACATTGACGCATGCGCACTGGTGTCCATTTGAACGATAATAAGTTGTGACCTTAAAAAACGCTTAAATTTCATGAGCGTCGGTAGAGGAATGGTCAGAACCAATGTGTCTTATTTTTGAGGTGGAGGTGGATCGAATCCATGAGGTGGCGCATAGTTTTTCTTTTCTTTTTTTTTTAAAAAAAAACAAATTATATTTGTAAACCACAATGAGTTTTTAATACTTATACTATGATGATATTTATTAATTTCCCCCAGGCCTATCTATTTTTATACCCTCCACATCTATAGCTGTCAACAAGGAAGCAATGCCACATACATTATAAATGAAAGGCTAGCCCTAGCAGTAATAGTAATAGTAATACATGATAAATTCCCATATAAATATAATATATTTATTGTCAAGCGGGGGAAGGGGGTAGAAAATTTCATTTTATGACTGAGTTAAAAAGATAGCTAAATGACCGTACTAAGATAAGGGGCCATTGTTTAAATGAAGTCATGCACCTAGAACTAGAGGGGAAACGGTCAGACATTTATGACGAAGGTGTGGGGGGGGGGAGGGTAAGTGTTGAAGAAATGAGGCGTCACATCAAACAGCACAACTTCAAATTATAGTTTATCTTAAATATTGGATTGTTTACAATTTGTATATAGACGTTTTACATGGATTCACAAGTGTCATGTTATTAGAGTGCAGACTTACACTAAATGCATAATAATAATTACATGACAAAAAAGGTACTAAACTTGAAATATGCTCACTTTCAAATAGAAAAAAAAACTGCTTTAATTGGGGATGGGGGAGTTGCAAAACTTTTTGACGACTGGTTGAGACTTGAAAAATCAACAAAAATTGCGTGATGTCATTTATGGACGATAAATTAAACTTAATAACTACATACATCATACGTGTAATAAATTGGAATATTTTTGTCTACACTCTAAAGGTTAACAACACTAAGACAAGTAAAATTAATTTTTAATTAAAAATATAAATATTAAGATCGACAATATTATTATAATGATTAATGATGTTCATATTTAGGCTTAGGCTATATAACAAGCCTATTTACGATTCAAAATCAATAGCTATTAGCCAAACTACCTATTTATTAGTATGCTTTTAATTTAAAGTCAGTATAACTATCACATTTTTTGGCTGTGTGAATAACGCTGGCAATATTCACACAGCTGTGGGAATAACGCTTAGATTATTCACACAGCTGTGGGAATAACGCTTACGTTATCCACACAGCTGTGTGAATAACGCTTGCCTTCTCAAAATCCATTTACACAGTATCCAAAGTTTAATAAAATTTTATTTAGCTTTTTTTTTCTCCAATTATTGTCGTAAAAGTGAATTCAACTACTTCCCAAAGTTTCATGCTACTACCTACACGAGAAGTTGGAGAATTAGTGATGAGTCAGTGAGTGAGTCATTCAGGGCTTTGCCTTTTATTTGTTGTCAGGGAAACATTATGGAGTTATTGGGTTTTCCCTGACATGTCAATGTTGTTACTTGTGTTTGGTGCGGTGCGGTGCGCACGGTATGAAAGCGTATGACGTAAGAGTGTGAACGTGACGTAGTGGGAAGGCAGTTGTTGTGAGAGAGATAGAGGTCGGTTGGTATATGGAGGAACCTTCGACCTGCAGTACACAAGGGATACAAGAGTTTTGGCGTTGGCCAGTGTTCGTCTGTTGGATTTAGAGTGGTTAGATGTGATGTTAAGACGCATGGAGTTGTACTACGATTAATAAAGATTGCTGTTAGTCAGTGCTAGTACAAGGACTTTGTGTTTGGTCTTTTAACGCAAGTTGGCGGTGAAGTAACGATCATAACCCCTAGACAACGAATCCCCGACATTATTATTAGTATAGATGTGTGCATAATTATATATACATAAACATTCGACCAAACATTAACAAAGTGTAGCTTAGATCTTGATGCAAACTTTTTTCAAAACGCTATCAGACATCTTTTTTTTTGTTGGGGGGGGGGGGGTATTTTACATATTCAAAAAACAATATCTGCACTCGCTTTTTCAGTGTTTTCTTTTTGTGGGCTACTATAGTGCTATTTCTGTTTACATACCCATTCGTTCAGTTCAAATATCCACGTGCTGTGCGAGCATCTAAGCCTAAACAAAGTAAGTGTTTGGTTGTTAAGTTAATGTTATCCTTTCAATTTTTGTAACATAAATTATTTCCTCAAATAGGTTTAATTGAATTGGGATTCAAGCGTTGTGTTGTTTGTATAATCAATTATTTTAAATAAGTGTTAGATTTAGAGCCATAATAACTGTAAAGAAACTGTGCGAGCATAAAAACAAATAATTTTTGTTGAAAACATGTCCTGCGCTGTCAAGGAAACATCAAAAGAAATATTTTAAAAGAGTTATAAATTTATAAGTGTGTTAAATACAAACATAAAATATAAAAAGATAATAAGAAATAACATCTCCATTTACTAAATCCTTAAGTAAAGTTATTTAGCCGCATATTGTGATAACTAACATGTCTCTACAATCGTTGTTTAAACTTAATTATAGAAATCGATAATTATTTTTCATTTTTTGTCTTGCTTTCTGAAGAAAAAATTGTTTTAAAACTGGTTTAAATTTAAAAAAAAAAAATTTAAAACGAGGCCTGCTTTCTTTGCTAATGGCCTTAAAAAGTAAATATCAAATATTTATATAAACCCCCATTTTAAGCTATTAACTGGTATTAATTAACGAGATGAATATCTTCCCATACAAAATTAACCCCTAATTGGATTTATCCTTCACAACATGCATGAAGCTTAACGAAGACAAATATTGAGCAGCTAATAATGATTTTTTTGAGACAACTGATATAAATGACAATATTTGTCTCATTCTCTTTACATTTACATTGTCTCCTTTACTCTTATTGTCTATTGTGTTTTTTTGTGACTAGTTATATTCTATTTAGATACAATGCAGGAATTGTTAAATAAAATATTCCACTCCGCTGTACAAAAGATTGACACGTCATTAACCGGGGCTGATGTTTCAAAATTCGAATTGATTTCCCTAATTGATGTATAAGCATTTGTTTCTATACTCTTATCAACGAATCAACAATATAGGATATTGTTGCAGGACACACCAGAGACGTCATTAGGGTAGGTATTACCCGAGCTGTAGCTCATGTTGTCACCCGCTCACGACTTCACCCATCGAACTCCTCCGAGTCTTCCAGTGCCAAAAAACGAGAACATGCATACTTTTACATTTTGGTGTCTCCCCTCTTATGGTGTCACCCGGGCTGCCCGACCCCACTGCAACCTCCCAGTGATGCCACTGGGACACAAACATTAAAAAAAAAGTAAACTCATTTTTTTGGAGTTATTAATAGCCCACTTTAGTTAATACTAATTTCTCTCCTCTCATCACGTCATCAAATCATAGAAAAAAAATAATAGATAAAAAGAGGCAGTTGGTATTATTGTTTTTACTGTTGTTTACCTCTCTATTCGAAATAAGATAAGAAAAAAAAGTTACCACATTAACATTTGTTACTGTATCCCAATGTAAAAAAAATATATCCTAAAAAGTCGTACTTTTAAATAAAAAATAAATAATACAAAATACAAACAATGATTCGTGTTATAACTTGCAGTGTAAGAGTTTACCATCTGTAACGCAATAGATACTATGTTTAATCAATATGTACCCACTCACAGACTAAAGAGGAGCAAATGTTCTCAGCACTTTCACAGTACTAACTTAATGGTCAGTTGAACTAACCACCTAGTAACGCAGTCAGGTGGAGTGAATCGAGAAAATGTAACTGAATAATTACCGGTCTAGCCATTTTTACCACGTTTTTCTTAGTTTGCTTTCTTGTCTGGATGTTTGTCTTTCCGGGGTAAAAATTGAATTCCTTTTTTGAACCACTTCTGATCATCCAATTTTGATGAAATTTTGCATGCATACTTGATTCACATGACAATTTAATATTTCATTAATTATAGTACTCAATTCTACTTAATTATAGTAGAATTAAATTCTATTTTTCCTTAAATGGAATAACTAATCAAATGTCAATGATTTCTTGTGTTTTCCGGAAAATGTTTCGTTAAGTTTGGTAATTAGAAAAATGTAGAGACTTATTTTGATGACATATGTGTGCATACAGAGGATTGGGAAAAACATATTAAGACAACGACGTAACATTGGGGGCTTTTTAAAACACCACGTTTTTCATTTGAACTAAAAAGTATAAAATAAAAATATTTAAAAAAAAGTTTTTAAGATACCACGTTTTGTGAACTAAAAAGAAGAAAATAAATTTTTTCTTGGGCTATGTTGGAACTTCC
>MUZC01000861.1:549121-589018 GCA_002072015.1 Radix auricularia
AAAAAAAAAAAAAAAAAAAAAGCAGGGGAAATAAAACGTATTTTCACAAAAAAAAGATATTGTGAAGCCGAATATAACACATATAAATACTCAAGAGGTTTTTTTTCAGGTTGTAAAAAACAGAGTTAAAACGTAGAATTCTATTAGTGTGTCCCATGTTGTGGATCAACTTATTTTTATAACTGCCATATTGCATTAACAGATACGTGTGAATTGATTTTCACTCCTCATCAAAAAACTAATGCAACTTAATAACATGTTCTCCCAAAGCCATGATGAAAAGAGCTCTGAAAATTATCAAATACCGCTTTAAATAATTAATGTTCTATATCCATACAAATATTTATCTAGCACTGGATGATATATAAAAATGGTGTGCTAAATATAAAAGCAGTAATGTAAAGAGCACCTCAACTTATAAAAAAACTCTTTAAATATCTGTTTTATATCCATACAAATATTTTTCAAGCACTGGTTGATAGATCAATGAAAAACGTGTGCTGAATAGGGAAATAAATTGTGTTCATCATGGCCTACACTTTTTTTTACATGAATTGTACAAATTAAATTCAGCTGGCATGCTTATTTATTGTGATATATAGAAAACAAAAGAGGGAATTTTTGAGGCCGGATCTTCATTAAACTGGATCTTCATTAAAACTTTTAAAAAGTCGAGGTCACTAAATAAATTTCACTGCTTTCATAACATCTATTCCCTTGAGAACTTGAAGCCATTTTATGTTCTCTTTCATAAAAATATATGCTTAAAACGTTTTTAAAATATAAGATACAGAATTCTAATTTCAAACAGAAGAATTAAATGATAGTTTGTATCTAAAATAAAACAAGTTAATAGGTAAGTTAACTTTCTATTTGTTTCCTGTTGTCCAGTGAGATGCCATACAGAAGGGGACTGCATAAAGCTTTTTAATAAAAAAAAAACAAATTACAGAAACTATTTGTGTAAGAAGACAATAAATTTAAGCTTTATTTATGAACTAATACAAATAATAGTAAACGTCTCGGCTCATGCCTTCTTGTCTTATCTTATAAAACAGATTATTGCGTCCTACGTATTTCTATGGTTTGTGTTTAGTCCTGTATTCTTACTTGAGTTTTAAATGATGCTAAAGTTTTGGCTTTCCTGGTTTCTTCAGGCAACACAATCCACGTCCGAATACCGGAAGGAAAGAAAGAAAACTTGTATGTGTTTGTTCTTGCATATGGAATAAGAAAGGTGTTTTTATCTTTATGTCTATCTGAGGGTTGTATTAAGTTATTTTTGTGTTGTATGTCTAAATTAGAATTAATTACCTTATGTATAATTACTAATTTACTATTGGTTCTTCTATCCTTTAGTGTTTCAAGGTTTAATGATTTAACTAATGGTGTTACTCTTGTCAGTTTTGAATATTCTCCAGTAATGAATCTGGCAGATCTTTTTTGGATTTGTTCGAACTTATCAATATTTTCTTTGGTGGATGGGTCCCAAACAGAAGATGCCTATTCTAGTATAGGTCTCACCAGGGTGAGGTAGCATTTTAGTTTATATCTTTATTACATTTGTAAAAGTTTCTTTTTATAAAGCCTAAGGTTTTGATTTATTTTTTAATAACTTAATTGACATGGGGATTCCAAGATAGTTTCTCATTTATTATGACTCCTAAGTATTTTGTATCTTTAGTTTGGGTTAGGTCTTTTGCATGAATGAATTATTTTGAATTTATTTGTTTCTTTTTCTTTGTTTCTCTTAGCAGTTGACATGCCTTCATCAATACAATAACATAAATAATAACTTACATATATCTTAAAACATATTAGAGTCTATGTGATAAAAAAAGAAAGGAAAAGAAAAACAAAAAACAAACAAGGACACAGAATAAAGGAAAAAGGAGGAAGTTGAAGTATCTAAAGTAACAGTGAAAAGCACAACGGGAAAACGATTTTGCAGTCAGGTAAAATTGTGGATTTGATTAATTCCATATGAAGCCAACGTACCAAATCGTTTTATGAGTAAATTTTCCATGTAGACTCTATCATGGGTATTCGTTGCATATAGAATACCAGTAACAGCAATATCCAGAATGCCGTCATGGTCAACGCTGTTAAAATTTTTAGACACAGGACACTAAGCCTGTTTATTTATATTGTACAGGTGTTCTCTAAACCGATCTGCAAGACGACGACCTGTCTCACCCACATAGATTTTATTACATCTCTTGCAAAGAATTGCATAAATCACGTTGCGACTTGTGCAAGTGAATCCATCTTTTATTACGAATTGCTTAAGAGGGAAAGGAATTTTGTTAATTTCAACCACATAAGGACAAGTATTGCAACGGTTACGGTTGTAACCTTTTGTTCCAATATGTGCTTTCATTGTGGGAAGATGACCTTAAAAGTATGTCTCTGAGGCTCCTATCTCTCCGGAAAACAAAAAGAGGAGGTTTTTCTGAAGACCTGCTGAGTTAGAGGGTCAGCCATAAGGATTGGTCGGTTTTTGAGAATCACCTGGCGGGCTTTAAAATTATGAGGATGGAAAGTTAAAATAAATTTGTATCGATCACATTGATCGTGAACAGGTGATATAAATGTGTCCTGTCTGGTCATGCCTTTAATTCTATTGATAGCTGATATAAAAATTGTTTCCGGGTATGACCTCCTTTAAAAAAGTCCAGCATTTCATCACCTTTTTCCAAGAAGTCTGCCTGATCACTGCAGAGTCTTTTAAGTCTTAATAGTTGTGAAAATGGGATAGAGTTCCTACAAGATTGAGGATGGGATGATGTATACAGAAGTAAACTATGGCTGTCTGTAGGCTTGTAAAAGATGGATGTTGATATTTTGTTTTCTTTCAATTAAATTTGTATGTCCAAAAAATTAACAACACTCCTATGAATAGTTGATGTGAATTTGATTGAAGGGTGGAAATTACCAATGAAGTCAATAAAACTTTGCAATTGCTTCATTTCCATTTTGTTTATTCCAATACAATCGTCAATGTATCTCTCGTAGTACTCTGGACAGATACCTTTGTGTTTTATTGAATTGTAATATAATCTATTTAAAATGTAGTTTTGTTTATTTTTATGTCAATTTTTCGAATTTTTGTTTTTCTTCTTGTAATTTAATTTATTACATTGAACTATCCACGCTCATTTATGTTTCTTTTTGACAATTTCTCCAAATAGCTAGAATCTCTAAAGACTTTCGGGTAGATTGTGTTTTCTTTACATATAACTTTCAAAATCTGAAACTTGGCAATAACTCATTGAAATTACATGCTTTGAACTTGATAAGTGTGACGATTTATTCTTAAAGATTCGACTATGTTACCCCATCTAAAGTATTTTTTCTCCAATTTAGTTCCCAATTCCCCTGTATCACAATGGCAACAACTATCTTCGCGGACGATCTTTGTTATATTTCTGACTCAATCTCAATGGTTTCCACAAGATCGTTTTTCTGATGATTGCTTCCTTCAATTTTCACACTGAAGTATTGAGCCGTTTGTAAGTATTTGTAGCTGTGATTGGAAACATAGTTTAGCGGAATGAATAATTTATCTCCATAATTACTTTACGTTCCCTATTTACACTGGTGTGGACAGGAAAAGGGCCCTAGAGGAGAAGTCGATTGCGGTCTCTTGGGGAAGAATGTTTTTAACGATTCTTTTGACGATATTCGTCCAGTTATAAAAGAAGACAAACATCTTTGTGACATTAGAACAAAAGTTCTGCTGTATGGAACATTGTTCTTGTCTCCTACTTTCTTTGTCATTTCCAATGACATGATTTAGCTTAATAAAAAGACACGATTTAACTAATTTGAAATTAAATGATTTATCTTATATCAAATTACATGACTTATATTATTTCCGGTATTTTGTTTAAAACTGCAATAATTAAACATTTTTTTCAACCCCTGTAATCAATATGAGTGATGACTCTTAATTTTATAATTAATGTGGCGCAATAGTTTTGTCGAGCCAGCAACTTCTTATATTCTACCAAAGTAAATGGGGGCATTAAAAAATAAATCCTTTATTTGTTTAGAAAGTAGACATAAATTTTATAATTTTATTAATTTTTAAAATATGATTTGCAAAACACATGAATACCAGAAAAGATTATTTGTCAACTTCTTCTAAATCTTTGTTTGGGTATTTAGTTTGAATATTTAGTTTCACACGTTAAGATAGCAAATTAAAATTTTATAGTGTTAACCATTTCAATAGCGATAACTCTGCCCATCAATGGTTTTAATGAGGCAAACTTTGTAGCTGCATTTGAGTTGGAAATTGTTTTGTTAAGACATCAATTTTTTAACAGCACATAAATAATCCCATGGCTTTGAATCGTACTATCTTTGTCAGTTTTGATTCTATACTATACTTTGATTCTATACTTTATTTTATTATCAAAGTACTAAATGAGATTCATTTTTAGGTAGAGTTTGTAAAATTGTATGACCGGCTCGTGATTTTAGTGACAAGCCTTCATCAAACGGGCGTCGACATATAGAAACACTTAAACTGTTTCCAGCATCGACCCGTCCCAATCCACGGCCGACGCCAAACTGGTGCTTAACCCTCACCTCCGCGTTACGATATACTCAGCCGCAGACATTCCTTCTGATGTCAAAACGTATGTAAGTAACTCCGTGTGGGACACTGTAGGTCCTCTCCTGGCTGATGAGTGTCTGAGTGTTACAAAGTAGTTCCCAGTAAATAGTAAGCCACTATCTGTCTTCAAGCTGTGTCATGAGACGATTGTGTCTGAGTTTTACAAAGTAGCTCCCAGTAAATAGTAAGCCACTATCTGCCTTCAAGCTGTGTCATGAGACGATTGTGTCTGAGTGTTACAAAGTAGTTCCCAGTAAATAGTAAGCCACTATCTATCTTCAAGCTGTGTCAGGAGACGATTTTGTCTGAGTGTTACAAAATAGTTCCCAGTAAATAGTAAGCCACTATCTGTCTTCAAGCAATGTCATGAGACGAATGGTTTGAGGCTGAGCAACAGTATCTTTCGTAAAAAATCTTTGAACTAATCTACTCATTTAAGAAAAAGTATGAAATCATCGAGCCCGTCTCCTGATTACTCTAACCCCTTTATGTACTGCCTCTCGATTTACCTTCGATAGACTGGGTGGGTTAGGTCTATCTCAATCAAAAGCGTCATGTCTGATGATTTGGGCCCATAACATGGATATCATTCCCACTACCCTGGAACTCTTTTTAAATGAACTTCCAGGTAATGAACGCCTTAAAATACCAACCACCATCCACGCCTCATGCTTTACCTCAGACACTCTCTATAGTGATAGTTAAACAGTTGCCTAAGAGCTGTTCCCCAATGTCTAATTATAGAAATGAATGATTCCTTTGCTAATTCTAACTATTGTTTTGTAGATACTTACCTTAACGCAATCTCTCATATTTATGTAAAATATATTACTATTTAACTCTTTAAAATATTCTAAAACATTGTAGCTCATGGTAAATGATATTTAACAATTCTCATTCTAAATGTAAGACTGTGAAATTTTCATTGTTGCTTTTGAACAAAGTTATATTACTTGCAAAAGTCCAAACGTTTAGTTCGGTATTGTGTAACATCTGGATAATTAAGGTAACATCTAATTTATTATTTTTAATTTACAAAGCCACCTGCTTCGTATCAATGGTCAATGTTATTTCATTATCCTTTCATAGTATATCTAGCCCTCTATTTGGAAGTTATAAATATTAATTATGAGGGCTGTTATCCATTAATTTAAATTTAATAGTTAACTTTTGAAAAATTTCCGAAAAATTCATCTATAATTTTGATTAAAGCTAAAATAAGATATATATACAATCAAGTCAGAACAAGATAGCAAAATTTTACAAAAAGACTTAGATGAATTAATAAAATGGGAAACTAACTGGAATATGTCCTTCCACCCAGAAAAATGTCAACTGCTAAGAGTAACAAAGAAAAAGAAACAAATAAATTCAAAATACTTCATTCATAGAAAAGAACTAACCCAAACTAAAGATGCAAAATACTTAGGAGTCATCATAAAATGAGAAAATATCTTGGAATCCCCATGTCAATGAAGTTATTAAAAAATCAAACAAAACCTTAGGCATTATAAAAATAAACTTTTACAAATGTAACAAAGATATAAAACTAAAATGCTACCTCACCCTGGTGAGACCTATATATGCATCTTCTGTATGGGACCCATCCACTAAAGAATATATTGATAAGTTAGAACA
Organism: Radix auricularia; assembly: GCA_002072015.1. Lineage (NCBI taxonomy): Eukaryota > Metazoa > Mollusca > Gastropoda > Lymnaeidae > Radix > Radix auricularia. Next base: position 555,384 of record MUZC01000861.1, read on the forward strand.
AATCCAAAAAAGAGCTGGAGAATTACTTGAGAATATTCAAAACTGACAAGAGTAACACCATTAGTTAAATCATTAAACCTTGAAACACTAGAGGATAGAAGAACCAAGAGTAAATTAGTAATTATACATAAGGCAATTAATTCTAATTTAGAAATACAACACAAAGATAACTTAATACAGCCCTAAAATAGACATAAAGATAAAAACACTTTTCTTATTCAATATGCAAGAACAAACACATACAAGTGGATTGGGTTGCCTGAAGAAACCAGGAAAGCAAACACTTTATCATCATTTAAAACTCTAGTAAAAATACAGGACTAAACACAAACCATAGAAATACGTAGGACGCAATAATCTTCTGTACAGAAGGAGCGTCTGTAACATATAAGATAAGATAAGATAAACTGAACATTTCAAGGGAAGTAACAAAAACAAGCAATATAATAGTTTTAGGAGATTTATTTAAAAATATAAGTAGTTTAACATAATGTCACTAAATTTGAATTTTGAAATTGTTAATAAAGTAAAACCAATGTTTAATTTTCTTTAATATAATTTTCAGATATAAAGACAGCTCATTTTAAAGTTAACACTTTAAAAATCTATTTTTTTTAAATCGAGAAGTTTGTACGTAAAAAAATCTAGATATTTATTAGATATTAATTATTTTTTGAACAAATAGAAAAAATTGTTTAAAACATTTTCATTCATTTTAATCGCTACTTTATCGATTAAAATAATTTTTATCGATAAAAACTTTTACCGATTTATCGAGAAAATAATCGTTAATTTCCGCAGCCCAACTAATTATATTTCATCATTAACTGGGTTGAATGGTCTCTACGTTAAAAGTTTGAGCAGAGATAATACAGAAGGTCTTCATTGCCTTATGATGGAAGTCCAATGAGCAGAGATAACACAGAAGGTCTTCATTGCCTTAAGATGAAAGTCCAATGAGCAGAGATAACACAGAAGGTTTTCATCGTCTTATGATTGAAGTCCAATGTGGGTTTAAGGAAATGTGATGAGGTCTGGTACTTGAGGTTTCGATTTAATCTCCAGCAGCCTAAGTACATATAACGAATAGAAATTTGGAGATATTTCAAACAAAGGAAATGAGAATTTTAACAAAATTATAGCTGGAGGCAATGAGACGATTTCTGAGCAAGAAAAAAAAAAAGAGGACGTCAATGACTAAAAACGCATGATCGTGAACGTCACTGACAGGAAAAGGGCTTAAACCGCAGGATTGGATTAAACAATACGAGATCTTGAGATATCGCAAAGGACAATGGCCACGTCATGCTGAGCAACACGTAATAGAAGTGAGAAATAAGACAAGTGGAATAAAAACAGAAGGAAAGAGAGACTGAGCGAGAGGGAGAGAGAAAAGGAGAGGGAAGGAGAGGCATGAAAATGATTGGATAAGAGACAGAACAAAAACAAAAGTGAGATTAATGAAAGTGGTGGCGAATTGAGAGAGATGTATTGAATAATGAAGGGATAGTAAAACAGAGACACAGAAGGGAGAGAGAGAGAGAGAGAGAGAGAGAGAGAGAGAGAGAGAGAGAGAGTAGGGGTGAGGAAGAAAGACAGAGACAGAGAGAAAGAAAGAGAAACAAGAAGAATCATGATTTAGTGTAATCTATACGTCACTAAAATCATGTGAAGGTCAAGATCGTTTGAAACCCACTGTTTAATTTTTCCTGGTAAATGAAACAAACACCGAATGACGTCTCCACACATCCGCCGAAAAATATGTAATCCGCTTGTATATTGATCGCTACGACATTACAGGTTTTCGTTTTTATCATAAAATACATCATGTACTGAAGGCTGAATATCACAAAATAATTCTGAACACTATGTACTTCTGCAAGGAAATTGTTCTTTATGAAGATGTAAATATGCTGCCGTCTTACCAATGTAATGAATAGTAATTCAAAGCGTAGTATTTTAATTTTGAGTAATGAGTCTAAAATTATACCAACAAAGTTGTTTTGGGGAATTAAGTATTGTTATCTCTGTTTTAATATTTTTAAATTCCAATTCTTACCCCGTTAAGTTTTAACGATTCAAAACCATTGAGACACTATTTAAGGGCTATAACCTCTATTGGCGCTCTTTTTACATGAAGCGGGAAGCATTTCTGAAGTGTTGGGAATATTATAAAGAATTATAAGACATTTTTAGGTGGACGATTGTTCACACTACGTAGTACATAGGTTCTCAACATTCTCTTAGTTGGTGACCAATGGTCATCCTAAACTGCACGCTTTCGCAGCCACAAAGTAGTCTGACTGATGCCGATGAAAAATATGTAATTTACTTATTAGAAATAATTTCTTTTGTGTTTATTTTAAATGATATTAATAATTAATTTAATGCTATAACATGGCTTTCAAATTTGTCGGTAAATTTTCATTAACGCCATCCTAACGCCATTCAAACATTATATGAATGCATTTCTTTTGGTTTGTTTTAAAAAAAATGCATAAAAACCTCAACTCCATCAGCGAAATATAAACTCAAAAGACAACATTATAAATGATACATACTACACCAGAATCGTGTAATACATTTTTCATTAGCAAGTTACGTGGCGAGAAATCATTCCACAAGTCCAAGAATTCATTTTTGTTACTTCAATGGGACTACTTGCTACAACAAGGGAAGCAGGGATTGTTAATCTCGTAAATGTAGTATCTTCTTCTTTCAGCCCAGAGAGGAAAAAAGCTAGAGTTTGTCTTCTTCTTTCAGCTGAGAGAAGAAAAAGCTAGAGTTTGTTTTCAAAAGATTTCAGATGCCTAGTAATCTTCTCTTTCAAATTGTCACGTATTTCACCTTCAGATTCATCCACATCTACAATATTTATACGATTTTTCTTTTTCTTTGAACGTTTTTCAGGTTAGTTAAAATGCCTCGAGATTATTGTAAAAATGCGTTGCTATTCGTTTCCATTTTTGAAATTTGAGGACAGTAGAAATGTATTTTTCTAATTTAGCTGCTACAAATGCCAGTGTATTTTGCTAAAATATATCAAAAGGTGATGTATACCAAAATTTCAAGTATACCAAAAGTTAATTTATACAAAGGTCAAGAATGCTAAAAGATCATGTATACCAAAGGTCAAGTATGCTAAAACGTCATCTATACCAAAGGTAGTGTATACCAAAATGTCACGTATACGAAAGGTCATGTATGCCAAAGGTCAAGTACGATAAAAGGTCATGTATTCCAAAGATAATGTATACCAAAAGTTAATTTATGACAAAGGTCAAGTATGCTAAAAGGTCATGTTTTCCTTTCCACATACAGGAACCTTTTTTTATTCCATCTCTCATTTAAAAAGAAACGATTCCCAATCTTCCAACTTGACACAATTTACAAAAATAATATATTTTCTCAAATAAATATTTTCTCTATATTTTATTCTATATTTTGAACAAATCTATAAAATGTTAGACAGAAGTTTAGATATTCTTATACAATTTGCACGAGAGAATGAAAACGAAGAGAATTTATTTTGTATCAAGTTTTAAAGAAATTTTAGATTCGAACAGCAGGCAATTAATTTCTTTTTTATTTAAGCGTTTATATTTAATCCTACCACTTTTTCAATTAAAGAAATATCAGCAAAAAATGTTCTGTAACATACCTCCTATAACATTCTCATTGCTTAAGTCATACATATCATGGTATTCATTGACGGGACTGAATCTTACTTCAGGGGAAGACCAATCAACAACTTAATTTTTTCCACTTTAAAAAAAAATGAAATCCCGTTTTGGAGAAACATGACATTTTATTGTTATGTTTTCATTTTCTTAGAACTAAGAACTAAAACACAAAAGCCCCCCAACGAGATCACTCCAACTCTGTCCTTCTGGTCCTGGCTCTCGTTTCTCGCCCGGTCTAGACTTGATTCAATTCTGTCATTCCACAAGATTACTTCAGGCTTTCATGGCTCCGGACCAACTCCTGAAAAGCCAAGAGACGAGCCTTCACCAATGAAACAGTGGACCGTCTACCGGACGCTGGTCTGTGCCACCACGGTTAAGGAAGACCCGGCACACACAATGAGCGTGGCACCACATGAATGAATAGGCCATGACCTTAACGTTTTGTTACAGTTCTTTTTTCAGGGTATAGTCCTGATAAATTTATCATGGCGATTGCCTGTATCTACATTGCTCTCCTCTATCAATAAATGTATAACGTTTCTGCACATCTTTTAAAAAAAAAAATGAAGTAATTTCCAATGAAACGAGAATATTTTTTCTATGTTTATGTAAACAAAACGTTGTCTGTCAACAAGAGTAGGTAGATCTCCAGACTGTCTTAAAACGACTTTAAAATTCTTTGAATAGCTAAAATATTTAAATTATGCTGATTTTATCTGTCTTGACTTTTATCTTTGTTCCAGAATATTCTGGGGCAAAAAACACCGTAATGACTTTGTGTATTTAACAAAAATTTTAATTGTTTTTAAAATAATCATTTCGATTTTTAAAAAAAATTATAAAACCTTTTTAAAAACTGTAAAAAATGTATTTAAAAAACTATTTCAAACTTAATGAACATGAAACAGAAAAACATTTCGGTGGCATTCTGTGGGAAAAAAGCCAGGTATGCGTGTTTGTGTGTGTTTGTGTGTATATGTGTTTGTGTGTGTGTGTTAGCTTGTTTGCTCATTCAACCAATTTAAATACAATCCATTCATGCATTTCACTATAAAATACTGCCATAAACGAATTTTCAAAATCTTAGAGCTCAGAAAGACGTGGATATTAGTCTTCAATTAAAAACTGATTGGCATTAAAAGAAGAAGAGAGCTAAAGGTTAATTATTTGACCTTACGCAATGCGTTCTTCTTCATATGTTACTTTCAGAATTTTAAACACTCAATTACAACTGTATTGGCTGTCCTTGTATATTTAACATTTTAAACAGCTCGGTGAAACTGAAAGTTTAACGCTACACAACAATTAACGATGCGGCGGGCAACAGCTAAAAGTGTTTGACATTTCCACTTATCATCTACTCTAGATTACGTATGTTAGAAGCTCAAAACATTTACGTACATTATCCCATGGCTTCGGAATAAATAATTTCAACAACGAGATTAACTCTAATACCACGCTCTGATGCACACAGTAGGTGGGTCTAATTAAATTGTTAGCTCATGCATTATTCATTTGATTAATTACTTTTTTAAAAAGTTGTCGTTTTTTATCTAGGAAAAAAATTCAGTTAAGATGAGGTCCCAAATTTTATTTTTTAATGTAATTATTAAATATTTTGTTATTTGCGTTGGCACCATTTGTCTAGGCAAATAGTTCCGAAAAACCAGATATCCGGCCGTGGCAAATGTCCGGAGTGATTTTCAGTATCCCAAATGAATAACCTAGCAGGAATGCGACTGGTACATTATTATCGCTGGAACCGTACATCTTTTGTACCTCCACTCAGCATCTATCTTTAATTTCTTTAAAGAGAACTAACAGCTCCTAGTAAACATAGCCACGTACCAGTAAATTTAGAGGCTGACATTCTATTAATCTATTAACCGTAGACTATCTTGTGCCGTTTGTTTTTAAAGAATCGATTAACATTTCTCTCTATTTACTTCATCGCTTTTAGTTTTAAAACGTTTCATTTATCCATTAGATGATTTCTCATCCATTAACACATTCTGGTATCCTTAAAACACCCTGTGGTAGCCATTATCTGTGTCATTCCAGGAGGCTCAAATTTTGCAGATGTAAAACAGAACACCATTTATATTGTAATTTACAGTAATGTATATCAAGGAATGTTAACATTAAGTTTTAGAAGAGGTGAAACTGGGTTTTACTAGACATCACTATATGCAACTTTTCAAAGGAAAAGTGTGGGCGGGGCACAAAAACTCTAAAGTTACCAAAACATATTGATACGGTCGATACTGAGAGCGGTAGTCACTATGATAGTCGTTATTGTGATAATCAGACCTGAACCTCGTGGTGTGCACTGGGAATTTTCTTTTTATTGGTATACTCTTGTCTGGTTTATGTGAAATACAATAGCCATTTCTTCATTGGTGTAATCTTGGTAGGTTTATGTTAAAAACAATAGTCATTTCATGTATTGGTATACATTTTTCTGGTTTATGTAAGATGCGATAGTCTTTTCATTTATTGGTATACAATTGTCTGGTTTATGCGAGGTGAAATAGTGTTTTCTTTATCGGTATAGAATTGTCTGGTTTATGCGAGCTAAAATAATGTATTCATTTATTGGTATGCAATTGTCTGGTATATGTAAGATACAATAGTGTTTTCATTTATTGGCACACTTTTTTTTTCTGGTTTATGCGAGATAAAATAGTGTTTTCTTTATTGGTCTACGTGTTTTATCTTTATGGTGTAGATAATACCTTTATGTAAGTGGTTAATATTAGTTTTGTTGTCACAGTATGCAGTGGTCTTGTCTTCATTGGCTGGTGCTAAATATTAATGTTACATTCGTTTTCCTTTGAACACATGAAAGTAAATGCAAATACAACGTTAATTAAATAATCAATATTCCATTTGATCAACATTTTTATGCAGTCTTTAATTAAAGTATTAAATTTCTATGAGTGTAATTTTTTAAAAAATTAAAGAAACTAATAATTCGCAAACGTTAAGTGACACCTAAGAACACAAAGAACTGATATTTGAAACTAAATATCGCTATAAGAAAACCAAATTGAATTAGATCTATGTTGTTTGGGAAAATTAGGTTAGTTAATTTTGTCTATGACGTCAATGACGCTCCCCCGCCCACTTTTCCCAACCTATTATGATGCATTTTTGAAATAATCGACATCTTCATCAAATCAAGTCACAGTCTTCACTTTTAACGTTCGTATATCAATTAACAACAAAATTATATATACATATATAATATAAATATATATATATATATATATATATATATATAGATATACATTGTTTGGTAACACTGGCCCTACACCCACTCGCCCCTTTCACTGACACGTCCTTCCTTTCACCTGCGACAGCTTGTGTTGTAGCCCTCAGCCGAGGCCCGGGTTGTATGGAATGGTTTCAGACTTGGCGCGCGAGCAGACGTCTCAGAGCGAACGAGTTGTCGATGGGCCGACATATGAAAGGTTCGTTACTTGTGCGGGCAGAGCAGACGTGTCTTTCTGCTGTAACAGGATACTCGCGAGTTGACTAGGGTCTCCAGGGGGTTATCACAAAGGTCACATATTAACATATTGCAGGTGTACTTCTAGTTTTGAATTCATTGATGGAGGTATTATCCCTGTGAGTCCGTTTTGCCATAAGTGGTAGGATACAATTCAATGCCGTGCACTGTGGATAATAAAGGATTTCATTTCAACGATGCGCTGATTTTCTCTGAGATATAATTAAATAATGAACTTAAATGCTAAACATTTTGTACAGTGGCTGAAATCAAAGTAACTAAGATACATAATAAATGTATTATTAAGGAATTTTAAGATCATACCTTGGATATCTTTCGATTTTCAAATAATTTATTTTTCTTTTAATCTAAGTGAACCGTCCTCCTCCTCCCATTATAACTTTATCTATACTGAACGTTTGCACTGTGCTTCACTATAACTGTACACAGCACTTTCACTTTTTGACACATTGTGCTACTATTACAGCTGTTAAATTGTGCTACTATAACAGCTGTTGTTGCGCCATCAGTCTCCTCTTGTCTCAACACAAAGCCTCTTTGTCCACAAGCCTGTCCTTATTCCCCACCCCCACATCACTTTTTCTTTCTCTTTTGCCGCTCAGAAAGGCTATGGATTGTATTCAAGGTGCAGACGTTGTTTCTATTGATCTTGAGGACACACGAGTTTACGAAACTAAATCACAACACGTTACCACAATAACCTCTAGCTCTGCGTAGACTCAACTGTTCAGACGTTTTAGTCTCTAGATACAAGCGTCTCTCGGACACATTCAATTTAACTCATTATTAAAAATTATATTTAATGCTCCGGAAAAAAAACAACAGCTTTTCTTCCCAAAGCGATTCCCGTCAAGAAAGTAGTACACCTAAAATAACTTTCCATAATAAAAACTTAAACAAATACAGGAAAAATTATTTTATTTAAAAAAAAAAGATAATTATTTAAGAAATGTTAAATTCTCAGCAATTAAGGCGTTGTATAGACATAAAAATTATGGGTCGTAAATTTATAGTGATGTCTAATTTTGTTACGTCAAGGTTTAACAATGTAAAAGAAGATTTTGTTTTGCTGCCATGTAAGTTTAGCAACTTAAACAGACAGATAAAAATGTATTTAAATATGTTTATCTCTAGAAGACATCTCACAATTTGAAATGAATTAATTTAAAAAAATGCTTTTAATTATTAATATAATTTATAATCGGTTATTTAATCTACATTACCATTTTTTGTCAGAGGCGCGGTGGTCTAGCGGTAGCGCACTGGACTTCCAAATCGAGGCTAAGCTGAGTCGCGGGCTCGAGCCTCGGTGCTGACAAGGCCAATGGGCCATGGTGCTAGCCACTTGTAAACGCCACTTCATTAGCCCTTTAAGTACGTAATGGTCTGAAAAGAGGTTGTTTTTATCACACGAGCGATTTTAAAGTAAAACATTTTACGATCAAATTCAAGACATACAAATTTAATAGTTATTGAAACTTATGGGAATACAAAAAGTTTATTAAAATAATTTACCTTCCACTCATTTTAAAGAATTTTTTAATAGAGATAATATTTATTACAATATTTATTATCGATATGATTCACGCTGAAGCAATTAAGGCCTATAATTTAAAATATTCATTAAACCCATATTTCCTTTTATAGCAACAAGGTTTATTGAGAAGTACAAAAAAAATAAACAAATAAATATATAACCAACATTTCAAGTCAAGGGTAGACCCAAGTCTTTGAAATATGTTTTAAGTTTACCATAAATTCTTCTTTCGTTAACCACGTACATTTACACTATTTCCATTTTATGTAACTCTGCATTCTTATTTATGTTAAAATAATAACAATGGCTGGTCGGTCTATACCACTCTCTTTCGTATTTGATTTTAAATTTACTTTTAAATTTTTTTCCTATAGAAACATTCCTGAGAAATTTTTAATCAGCCGAAAAAAGAACTCGCTTCTGCAATAAAACAACAACTTCACTATGTGACGGCATTTATAATTTGTACGAAAGAACAAATTAATTTGGTCTCTAACTAATATTGGCGTCAACAAGTCGCAGATACGACACAAAATAACAGCAGTGTATTGATAGCATGCCGCATCAATTATTTATACCCTTATTAAACATCTGAATTACGAATTATGTGCCATCTTGCTTCCTATACCTTGTTGTGAATTATTCATAATGGAGAAAAGCTACAGCTAGCGACACAATTTGGAGGACATAAAAATATCGCTGTCCCGACACCATTGAAAGACATCTTCTCAAAGACCCCAAGGGATTATTATGGTAATACCAAGCAATCTGACGGAAAAGTGAATATCTTAAGAAAATCCTGATCAGCTCATCACTACCAATCATGTACGACATCTATGGAATGAGTCCGGAATCAAGGTGAGTAACGTATTTTACGGCCCGACTACTAGATGATGCGTATTTTTATAAGAAATTTATCAATTATATTAAACGTTAAGGTGATAAACTAAGTTGGAAATCTATGCAATATATGCCAATAAAAATGGATTTTTAAAAAGTTCTAATTACATTGAAGCCTCCCTAGCAGCCGTAGAGAGTATAGATATAGGCGATCCTGTGAAGATAAAGCGGCATGAGGAAGCTAAGGTGACAATGACGCCCATCAACACAAAGGCCACGCTTTTAGATTATTGCGGGATATGTTCTTGCTTTGTCAGTGGGAATAAATGTTCTTTGTCCTGATGTCAAGACTTCAACATTTCCTGGGATCAAACAAAAAAAAAACCTCAAAGGAAATAAAAATCCCACAATCAAACAAACAGAAAATAAAGAAGAAAAAATGAAGTAATTAGGGGAAATCATCATTATCAGTCCCGTCAACTTTGTATGTGTTTTGTGGGGAGGAGGTCGTTGACACATCAACAGACAACGACCTCCACATACGCCCATCTTGAGCGGCGGCCAGTAATTCCCCAAACCTCATCACAGTCCATTCTTTTCTGTTGTCTCGACAAGTTTTTCGATGTTGACGTCTTCTCCGGCCCCCTTCTGCAGTGCCGTGAAGAATGATTTTTTGTCAGGCTATCATGTTGCAGCACATGACCGAACCATGCCATCTTAAGTGTCTTTACTATCACTATAATGGTTTCTTGACGACACATAACGTTGGTTATTCTGTCCAGACAAACTCGTTTGTCTTATGTTATAGAAAGAGATCTAGAGAAATTTTCTCATGTATTTTTTTTCAAATGTCTGCAGCTAGCTTTCAATGGTTTCCAGTAGTGTCCAGGGCTCACATTCAAAAAATACAATGGTTTTAACGAAAGCTTTAAATAGCAGGGGCTTTTTTGGAAGTCTGTTTTTTTTTTTTTGCTGGTCCATATTTTGAGTAGTTTCGTCATGGCGGCCATTCCCCACTAAATCCTGGCTTGAATTTCAGCTTCACAGGTACCATCTCTAGATATAATGGCTCCTAAACATTGGGAGTTATGTATCTCTTCCAGCTTTGGTTAGTTCATTAAGGTTACCACACTGGCGGCTTGGTAGCAAAGTCCATAGTGTGCTCACCTCAAAAGCTGAAGGGCGTGGGATTGAGTCCACTCTAAAGTCACTATAAAGATGCTGATGAAATACTAACGCTAAGAAAGCCCTCCACTTATCTGGAGAGGGATGGGCGCTGCCAGTTTATATGAAGCCCGATAATGTTCTAATGGGACCATTACAACCCCCCACGACCTCGAAAAAAAGGTGTTTATGGAATTAAGAAAAATGTTCAAAACAAATAATAAACATAAATAAATAAATGCTGTCAGCTGAGGTGTTAACCTATATCCTTGTGCCCCTGATCTGTCAGTAAGTTTGTCAGTGAGCGCCTGTAGTTATTGTTCCCAGCCAAAAGATTTATGTTGTCAGCTAAACTTAGGTTGCATAAGGGTCTTCCGCCAAAAGAGATGGTTGTTTCTTGTCACTGAGTGCTTCTTGCTGAAATACTTTTCAAAAATATTTAGTTATAGTTGTAATATAAATCAAATAAACCTTAGCTTCCATTATAAACCTTTCAAACCTCAGCTTAAGTTTCACCAATCCTTGTCACCATCAGAATTAGTTTTCATCATGCTTGGACTGTGAATATGAACGACAATTCGTTGGCGATGTCCCAATACAAAAGTTTTATGTAATACCAAATCACATCAATTTGTATCATTGAGGTTATGTCATACATTTTTAAGACTGGCATTTTGCCCGTAGTCAGCTGGGATTTTATTCTTAATGGGATTAGTTTTTAAAAGAAAAAGATGTTTAATTGATAATTGTTTATAAGAAATATATAGTAAATTAAAAACTTTGTTTTACATGCACACGTTTGTACTTGTAATTATTTAATTAATTATGCATGGAATTATGATTAATCGAAAAGTGGAAAATGTGTTGAATTGAAAGTTGACGTTATAAGTGATAGAAGAAAAATTAATTATGTGCTCATTAAATAATTATATTAACAGTGTTTAATGTGTAATAGTATATAATGAATCGTTTTGGCGTTTAATTACATTGTAATTTAACTTTTTAAAAATAGTTTATCATCCTGTAAATGGAATTCTTTTCCCAAATGGTATCCTAAACTTCTCCGCCTCAAAGTTGAATATTATTTTTATACATAATGTCAGCTCGCTAAACACTGAGATAATTTTTTCTGGAAAAAAGATAGTTGAATTTCAAAAGCTCTTCACAAGATACAGTACATTCGAATGTACTTGTTTTACGTCATAATCTAATTCCCTCAATCCTTAGACTAGTTGTTTGTTTTTTTTAAAGATAAAACACAAGGTTTATAAACTCAAAGCGATAACTGGCGCAAATCCTGGTTTCACCAACAACAAAAAAAGATGCACCTGGCGTGACAAAGAATTTAAAATAAATATTTATAGTCTGTTGCCCCATAAAAAGCACATTGCATGAACCCCTTTTTTTTATCTATGGAGTAGGCAAGCTCGAAAAATATTATCCAATTGCAGAACGTAACCAATGGCATTGGGAAGTATATAATATAAATTCTTAATACGAACATTTCTATTGGTCTGGTAAAAAAGATACTTGAGCTCTTACTTCTTTGATGCTTCACAACTACGTTTGAATTCATTTAGTGAAACAATGTTTAAAAATTAAAAGAAGCTGTACATTAAATAAAAGATGGCGTATTTAGAGAATCAATGCCCATACACGAACGAATGGAACAAGGAAAAGTACGCGGGTGACACATGTTTGACTGCCCCGGTTACAGCTACCGTCCATCACTGTAGTACATTGTCATTACGTCACGCACTGACCTCCAGTGGAGCTGGTCATAATTGAGTTTAGATGAACACCGAATCCCTTTTTTTCTTATTTATCTTTCCTCGCCTTTGGTGGCAAGAAATAAAGGATTGTCTTCACCGTGTCAAAGGTTATCATCGACTTTTTGAATTCGATGGACTTGGTTAATGCTGGAGTTATGATTCCAAATTTGACAAAAAAAGATTTTAGAAAAAAATGATTGTCAGACCAACAATTAGACTTAAATCTTAATTTACATAAAATTTAAAATGTGATTTTTATTAAATATATTTTAATAGTTTTTAAATTAGAAGAAATTAGAAGAAATATAATAAGTGTAAAATTTTAACATAATGAATACAGAAATCGATGAATATTTGTAATTTAATTTGCTGTGGTCTAGTGGTTGCGCGCTGGTCTGCCGGACCGAGGCAGATGAGAGTCACGGGTTCTCTCCTCGATGCTGGCAAGGCCCCTGGGGCATTGTGCTAGCCACACAATCCTTTGCTCTTAAGTGGTGGCTAAATGAAACTTGTGAACGCTACTTCACTTGCTCCAAACACCGTCTTGGTCGGAAAGGGATCATTATGAAATCATATTTTTTAAAACTATCACGTAAAACAATATTACTACAACATATCACCGTGAACTTGCTGCTTCAGTCCAGATAAACGGTAACAATTGCATGCAATTAAGTAGCTTCTAAAGTTGTCAAGGACAATTTTCACTTTAAGCTGTGCGGCCGCGCAGATGTCTGCCCGACGTTGCGCAATAGTTTAGAAAACCACGCAGCAAAATTTGTAAAATATTGCACAAATAATGGTTTCTGTGCTACTTTGCACGCGAGTTTTTACACATTGCACGCGTACCGACGAATGCTAGATTGAAGATTGAGTCAAGAATATTTTGAGTGGTATTCTTGTAGCTACTGCATTTCTGTATAGATCTGTATGATAATTAGCCCAGTTTTCCCTCAGAGAAAAGACACGAACTGTTCCCTACCACTTAGCTACTGGTCTTAAACCTCTATCGCAAAACATCATTGGAGGCTGGCTGAATCTAGACATCTAATATATAAGCTATTGTAGGTTTGGTTGCACGTTTTTATGTGGCTTGAAAGTTGACAAGAAATCAATTCGAGACCATATTTTGACATTTTGCATAAAGGTTTCTTTAACCAACATATGGTTTCTCGACATATTTTGTAACCATTTTTAACCAACAGATGAAAGAAAGAAAACATTAAATGTTATTTTCATTTTCGATGACTTAAATGAACTTTCTAGTAAAACTATTTTTGCGAATTATTTTGTTTAGATGTCATTTCTGAGGTCAATCCGACAATGTGCATTATAAAGGAAACCCTTTAATATACTTATGGATTATTTAAGGACTTTCAAAGGTAAAGAAATTATAAAAACACATCTCATTTTTGACATTTGTTTTGAGAACGTTTAAAAACTTTAATTAGAATATCCTTAACATCTTTGTTTTAATGGAACAAATCCATTAAATATGGGAATTTTAAAATTAATTTGTAAAATAACTTTGTTAAACGCGATCGTTATATATTGCGTCATCCTTGACAAAAACTATTTTCACACAATAACTGTCTAAATATACAAATGAAAATTAATAGCATTTATTACATTTTTCAAACACAGAGAGTAATTGGATAGAAAAGGGGCTGTCTAATTTGTATCGTTTCATGTGTATTTCTATAGATTTTTCGTGTCCTTTATTTAATAAAAATACTATTCATCAGTTAAGCTTTTGATAAAAATAGTTTATATTGTAGATTTTTAACATTTAAAAAGTTAGTTTTTGCAATTACAAAACTATTTTTTTTAATGAAACTTGATATTTCTTTTATGAACTACGAAATTCGATAACATAAACTTAAAACAGATTCATCTTGTTTATTCCATAGTAAGCTTAACGTCCCGGCGGTTTACCTTACAGTTGCAGTCTTGACTACCAAACTACAGCAACTCATTCTGTATAAGATTCACCTCTCTGTTGGCCTTTCACTGGCCACTCCTTCCATCTAGCACTCGCCAGTCACTCCACTTAAAATTTGCCACATTCTCTACCTTACATTCTCTCTCTCTCTTTCTCTCTCTCTCCCCCTCCCCCCCTCTCTCTCTCTCTCTCTCTCTCTCTCTGAACTCGCAAATCATTCTACCTAAAACTCTCGCCATTTCATCGCCTGGTCCAGACGATGGGTCAATCGAGTGCTCGTTAAAATAATCGTGTCCACCTGAGAGATTTAGTTAGTGCTGAGATTGTCACCGCAATGAGGAGTGAGATAAGTTGAACCTAATTTGAAATCTCAATAAAAGTAGAGCTACTGTGGTACGATGAGATTAGTCTAACGGAGTCAATGTAATGTCTCAAATTACGCTGGGACCCTTTGGCTGAAGCCTAGGTCACAAGGCTGTTATAGTGAAAGTCTTTGAAGAAATATTATATCTCGCACACTCGGAAGTCAGTCAACGATATTCTTCCTATTCTACTATACAGTGAGCCCTGTTTGGGAGCATACATTATTAATTTATTTAAATATCAGAAACGGAAGTTTTTAGTATGAAAGGGTAAAAAATATCTTTAAAGGTGTAAAGAAATGTAATAAAACGAGACTGAATTAGAGTAAAATCTATTGTTTGTCTTGTTCAATCAGTTTCAATTTTTTTAACCATTTCGCAATTCCCTCTTTACATCAATCTACTTTTCCATTTTGCTACCATATCACCGTGAACTTGCTGCTGCAGGTCAGATAAATGTTAACGATTCCATCCAATTAAGTAGATACTCTCAGAAGTAACTTTTGAAGTTGTCAAGTTTTACTGAGAAAACTGAACACAACCCTCAGATAAACATAAGGATAAAAACACATTTCTTACTCCGTATGCAAGAACAAACACATACACGTTTTCTTTCTTCCCGTCAGGAATTCGGCGTGGATGGGTTGGCTAAGAAAAACAAAGAAACCCAACACTTAATCATCATTGAAAACACTAATAAGAATGCAGGACTAGACACAAACATTAGACAAACGTGAGACGCAATAATCTTCTGTATAGAAGGAACGTGTGTAACAGATAAGATAAGATAAGATAAGACATCCAAACACTCCTACCGAAAGTTACCCGACTTTGTAATGCTGATTGCTGACCGTGAATGTAGCCGACAAGAAATAAAATAAACAACTAATAAACAGGCTTCGTCTAACATCATCAATTTCTACTTGACCGGACAAATATAAAAATCAGTCTTTTTATGTACTCTATAAGACGACTAGAGTGTCTATCACATAATGAAGTCTTACATATTCTTATTACCTTTACTTTAACTCATTTAATAAGAGTTTTCAAAGCTTTTTTAAAAAAAATTTTTGGTACAAATTAGATGTAATCATTCATCTTGTATACGATTTGTGGCTAACAAAAGGATGGAATCTTACACATTTTTAGATGGTGTTGAGTGTGGTTTGAAATAATTCGCGATACATTTTTACGAAAGTGTAAGCATGACTACCGGAAGCGTTGAATCATGTCAACTAAATAAAGCATAGAAGCCCCAAAACACGTTTATCTTAATGGGATCCACTGCAGAAAGAGATCTCAAAGCCATAATGTTGTCATAGTTTTATGATTAACGAGACACCTGAGTCTACCATAATTCTCGTCTTCTTATCTGTTACAGACGCTTCTACTATACAGAAGGTTATTGCGTCCTACGTTTATCTATACTTTGTGCCGAGTCCTGCATTCTTATTTGAGTTTTAAATGTTGATAAAGTTTTGGCTTTCCTGGTTTCTTCAGTAAACCTTCCCTGCCCGAATTCCGGACGGGAAGAATGAGAACTTGTTTGTGTTTGTTCTTGCATACGGAATAAGAAAGGTGTTTTTATCCTTATGTCTATCTGAGGGTTGTACTAAGTTATCTTTGCGTTGTATTTCTAAATTAGAATTAATTACTTTTTGTGTGATTACTACTTTACTCTTGGTTCTTCTGTCCTCAACCGTTTCCAGGCTTTAATTATTTAACTAATGGTGTTACTCTTGTCACTTTTGAATATTCTCCAGTTATGAACCTGGCAGCTCCTTTTTGAATTTGTACTAACTTATAAATATTTTCTTTGGTGGGTGGGCCCATACAGAAAATGAATATTCTAGTACAGGTCTCACGAAGGTGAGGTAGCATTTTAGTTTTATATCTTTGTTACATTTGTAAAAGTTTATTTTTATAAAGTCTAAGGTTTGTTTTATTTTTTTAAAAAATAACTTCATGCCACTTTTAGTTTGGGTTAGTTCTTTTCCATGAAGTTATTTTAAAGATTTTATTTGTTTTCTTTTGCTTTGTCACTCGTAATAGTTGACACTTTTCAGTGCGGAAAGACATACTCCAGTTAGTTACCCATTTTATCAATTCATCCAAGTCTGTTGTTAAAATTTTGCAATGCCGCAGAGACACCGTAAAACCTGTTGTAGAATTAAGAGCACTTTTCTGGTTCTAGGTGTTATAACAGATAAACCTTTTTATTACCCCACTAACATTGATTTAAAAGAATTTAGTCCGTCGAATGAAGAATTTTCGATGATAAGCGACCAGAAGAATGTGGATAGCAATTACAAAAAATTACTTTATTTATTTACCTTGTATATTCTGAAGACCACAGTCCAGTGATTAAATTTCAAAGTTATAAGAGCATGTGCGTTAATTTTAAATAATTATCTTTTTGAGTCAGTTTATGTGTCATGTTCTTTAAGTAGAAAATGTGTTGATTAGGAGTGTCTGTATGGTTCATCGTATCGCCTGACTATTGTGGCACACAATGGAGTTCTGATTTCTAAACATTTAAGCACCGCTTCAAGGAGTCTAAATTATACATCGATCTCTTTGTTAACGTGTTCCACAAGGTTCCACCAATCACAATTTTTTAAAGTGTGCCGCAAGCCTCCACCAATCACAAGTATTAACGTGTGCCACAAGCTTCCACTAATCACAATTGTTAACGTGTGCCACATATCTCCACCAATCACACTTGTTAACCTGTGCAACATACCTCCACCAATCACGAAGATAAATTAGAACATTTGTTAACGGTTGCCCCAAGCCTCCACCAATCACAATGACAAGGTAGAACATTTGTTAACATGTGCCAAAGGCCCTCATCAATCACGAAGTCAAGGTTTAACATTTGTTAACGTGTGCAACAAGCCTCCACCAAATACGAAGACAAGGTAAAACATTTTTTAAGGTTTGCCACAAGCCTGTACCAATAACTAAGATATGGTAAAACATTTCAAAGATAAATGTTTTGCGTCAAGACTGTTAAGTCCAGAAGAAAAGATTTTTTAAGAACATTTTACTTTTTTTTTCAATGCCCACCGAATAAAAGAACATCACAGTTTATAGATGTAAGGTAATAAAAAACAGTTGAAATAAAATGACGATGTTGTTGGTGATTTAAGACATTGGGTATTTGCCCCCCCCCCTTTCAAGCCCTAACACCGAACTACAACCAACCTGTTTGTTCAGGTTGGAAATATATTATCAAATACCTTTCGCCGCAACATTTTCTTTCGCCTCACATATCAAGTCAGAGTGACGTTTTAAAGTTATCTGTAGCATTGACATCATTTATTAACAAAGCTTTTGAGTTAGCAAGGAGTTATTCGACTCGGGGAACACAAGTTTAAATTTTGAATAACGATTCATAGAGATGATAACGATATTTAAATTATATAAACCTGACGTATAACTGAGAAGCCTCTCCGGTCCACACATTCCCTCTTACACGTTTTTGTGTGAAAACATTTGAAGACATTCACATAAATTAACGACCCCGACCAATCAATGCACAAATGTGATTTTGATGCCTCCAAATTTGAACTAAATGTTCGCTGTGACCTTTACATCACAGCGGATGAAAAACTAATTGCTTAGGTTTAGCTTATATATTTTTTTTTTAAGGAGATTACGTTTCAGAAAAAATCTAACAGCCCTATTTAATCGGCCACAGGTGTCTCAAATGAATCATCGAGTTAATTCAATAAATCTGGTAATATACATAACATACCATTTCATTAAGTAATTATGAATGGATTTTTTAGCTTCAGAAACGTTTTGCTCTGTACTCCAATTATATAGCGTTCATTTTACTGCTTGTGTGATATTACTCTAAGCACTTCGACACATCTTCATTGCCTTGAGATAGGAAATCTATATCACACTGATCGATTTTATATGGGCCCTTAACATTTCTTGGTGTACTTTAAATATTGAGAAGTAATTTGTTTTTCGATATTTGGAAATTATATTATTTTTTAATGAGTTTCTGTGTCACGTTTAATATTTATTAAATGCCAATTGCAACCAGAAAATGTAGAATAATTTAATATCTATGAATTAATGTACAGAACCAAAAGAAATATTAAGGCGAAAATGTAGCACTTACTTGATATGGAACTATTTTAGTTGTTCCTTGAAAATTTTAAATATTGTATTTACTGTATTAATTGGATGAATTTCTCGTGTCATTTTCCGAATTACTATTCGTGTTGTCACTTATCAAAAAAGGATGCGAAAATTAAAATCGAGACCATAACAATTATGTGTGTGTGTGTGTGAATATACATATATATATATATATGAATATATATATATATATATANTATATACTAGACATATAACAGCACTTTGTGGCGGAAGTGTGCTGACCCTTTTTACCAGAATTAGTTGCTGGTTATTACATTTTTTATTTGCTAAGTTAAATTTCAGATTCAACTATTAGTTAAAATCTTATGGGAAGCAAAGATATGCCATTTTAAGAAAAAACATTATTTTGGTACCGCGGACACGAAGGAGTTCAATTCAATTTTGAAATACCAAATTTCTTATCAGGTTTAATGTACTAAGTTTGGTCTTGATCTATCCATTAGTCAGGTAGCCAAAGATTCCATTTTACTAATTATAATGATACGAGAAAGTTATATTACTCATAATTATTTTTATTTAATTGTGCTATATTTTGCTGTAAGGTATGAGTCAGAACAATTAAAGCCTTCTATTCATATGGGATTTTTGAAACTTTGGGATAAGTGACTGAGGAATTAAGCTGTCATTAGTATAGAAAACAGACACACTAAATTAATAAATCAAGAAAATTGAAAATATTTATTTTAAAGAGATATCCAAACGCACACAATTGGTTTAAATTTTATATACTTTTTATAACTAAATAAAATTTAAGAAAAAAAAAGAGTGAAATAAAACCATTTTACAGCGTGAGTTGTTTTATCTTAATGCAGTGCCTTTTAACATTACCTTACTATTTAAAAGATATGAATATTTAAATAATGAATCTTGACGACCATAATAACTAAATTTACTATTTCATTCCCACTTGTACTAAATTAACAAAACTGAAAGGTTTTCCGAAAGAGCTCTACCACCTTCGTCACATAAAAATTTCATAAAGAATTACAACACTGCATCGTAACATAATTGTACGTAATTTAATTTTTGTAACCGCTTCTATGAGATAAAGAACATCTGGCACTTCCCCTTTTAAGAAAGACAAATGCTGCATAACTCATAGCACCAATTAACAAAATTTCAAATGTATTTTCTAAAATAATTTAAAAAAAAAAAAATTAAAAGCAGTCGTATTAAATTGATTTTAAGGAAATGTGCACACCATATTTAGAAAAAAAAAAATAGAGAAAGTTTGCCGCGTAAAATAAAGTCTTTTTATAAAGTAAGTGTTCAGGACCAAAATAACGCTTTCTTTTGACTATTCTTAGTTGTATTAACAGAGAAATAATCTTTTAAAAAATTTATAGTTTATGTGTTTCTCTATTTTACGCTTTATATTTACGGGATTTCTGGAATGTGTATAATTTCAAAAAGGAATCATTTTTTTTATTTGTTGCTCTTTCTGATAAAGCATTAGACTATATTTTGTAATTTATATTCAATGCACACACAAGATTTTGTTTCTGAAAAAATTAATTAAAAATTATATCCGCATTAAAAAAAATATTTAACCTTCTGATAATAAACGCATCAAAAGGTTGCATTGCAATTGGCCTATGTTATTTCGACTGCATAGGAATGAACACAACATGTTCAATACGAAATACATATTAATTAAGCGTTTTCAGGATCACTTTATTAAATTTAGTCACTTTTCAGTGGCGAAAGTTTAAAATGTGTAGTCTAGTGTGTATATAGCTTATGTAAACTTTTTTAAAGTGTAAGTTTATTTGACATAAGCCACTGCTTTAAAAAAATAATAAACTCGCTACATCAATGGCTTTTAATTCAAATGAGAACAGAAAATAAATGAAACAAAATCTCAATTTCAAGAATTTTAGCCCCATAACCTCTTTCTTTATTTTTTGAGGTCGTAGGGGATACGAATGTTTCCATTAGAGCATTCTCGGGCTTGCTAGACACTGGCGGCGCCCACCCCTCTCCAGGTCAGCGGAGGACTATCTTAGCGTTAGTCATTTCTCAACATTATAGTGGCTTTTCGTGGGCTCGATCCCACCTAATATATATATATTTCCAACTCATCGCACAGTAAAATTTATTTTTGGGAATCTGCACTAATATTTAAAACAATGTTATGACTCTTAATATCACATGAAAAGTGTCGTAAAAGTAGACTTGATATCAGACGAAAAAATGCAGATGTCATTATAAAAAATATGTTTTAGCTGCTTTCCCAGACTTTTCCGTAAACTGATATCCAAAGTCTGCGCCTCGACTACTTGGCATTTGTAAATCAGGTTATGAAAGAAAGAGCTTTTCTTCCCCTTCTTTAAAATGTCTTTAGTTAGCCAAAGCTTTTAAGGGGCGGAAAGCCTGGCACACACCTTCAACTAACCACCCCTAATATTCTTTCCTTGGTTTTTTAAAATATTTTTTTTTTGTTAATTGAATTAATTTCCAAAATTTCGTTTTTCGTTGTTTCTGGCTACACTGTTAGGATGCAAAATGTCGCACGTCTTCTCGAGGGAACATCTAAAACTTATTTTTTAGAAGGAAACATGGTTTGTTTTTTGAGCCCAAAAAATTATAACAGATTTTTTTCTTTTATGATTCTGTATAAAAATGACCTCACTTTCCTGTAAAATTATATTCAATACAAAATATGCTCTTTGAATTTCGGAAAACATTTTAACAATGTACGATTGAATTGATTTCGACATGTAACAAGCCAAAAAACAGATGCTTTTAAAACATTACTTATTGTCTACGGTCCTGGAGGACTTTATCGACCCCAATGACTTCTTTGCACGTATGTGTCCATAGCTGGACCCAATCGTTGGTGTCAAACTATGAATATTTATAGCGCTGATATGTAGCTGAATCCTACGGTGTGCAGAAATGACAAGCCGTTGATACTGTCTTCCTCCAGTGCTCTGGGGCCATGTCTATAAGCTAACAGGAAAGATAACTCCAACATGAGGAGCTTCTGTACCGATTTTTAACCCACATTTTTATTTAGTGACTGTTTGTGTTATTTTATATCGGACTTTGTATATATACATATGTATGTGTGTGTGTGTGTGCATGTGTAAATGTGTGTTCACAAAAATTCTCTCCCTCTTGAAAGTAATTCACAGTATTTTGTTCATAGTATAGTGTTTTACTTTCTAAAATTTTCAATTAAATCATTAACGATTACTGAAATATGAAGAAATTATTTCCAGGAACTTTGTATAGGGGGAATGGCTATTTCAATTTTAGTATTGTCCCATATTCTGTTATCTGGTATTAGATCGATTTTGTGTACAAAAAGTCAATGAATATTTTAATTTACCAGTATTGAAATTTTATATATTGGACTTTTTTTTAGTTGGACTTTGTGAGAAATTGAACGTAGTAATCAAACACTCATAACACGGATTAGGACTGATCATTGTCCAACACGAAGCTACCTGTAAACATTTAACACCAGAAGAGAACTGGCCTGTCGCTTGTGTGGCTACCCCGAGTAGACGGTGGCCCAACTACTAGAAGGATGCCCCCTAGCTGGGCGGGGTCTTACAAGGGGAGGTTACAATACCTGCGGAGGACTACCTCTATCGCGATGCCTGCTTGATGAGGCTGGCCTGCGATAAAATGAACCGGGCCTTAAGAGCCTAAAGGCTCGACGCAAATGAGAATGAATATTCACTACTTGAACTTACTTAACCATATTTGAGCATAAGATATAAAATATAAACATAAAAATAAATAATCCAAACATTGTTTTGGAAATTAGCGTTCAATTAATAGACTAATCATTAATTATTTGAATCGATTTATATTAGTTTGATCCATTAAAGCTTAACAAAATACAATGTATTTCTAATTTTTTTCCCTCCAATTTATAAAAACATTATAATTATTTTTGTTACTTAGTCTACATACTTTTCCCTGGTATTATTATTATTTTTGAGACGTTCATACGTAAAGAAAAACGTTTTGCTTCCTTATTTCTTGCATAGCAGAACGAATTTGCTGAGTTACGCAACAAAATTTAGGAGACATGGTATTACCGTGACTTAACAAATTTCACGAAATAATGAATCGCAACTTAACGGGATATGAATATAAGTTAAAAAATATAATTAATCGAAATTAATCGATTAACATTATCCCGATTAATCAATAACATTTTTAAAAAAAATAAGTACCAGCTCTAAATTCAAAGCATTTATTGTATGCAGTCATACATTTCAAATTTTTCTTTTATTTGAAAGAATGGGGAAATATCAACTTGTCTATAAAACACTATCGCGATATTTTCAATAACTAAATTTAAGGGGTCACAAAGTAACTTTGTTTTTTTCGAATATTGAACACAATATTGATGCCACAGTGGACGTAGTGCGGAAGTTCTTAGCCCACGGTGAGAGCCATTAAGAATTATGACTGTCGGCTATGTGTTCGGTAAGGTGACGAGAGTTCGAGCACGAGTAGTAAAAAATGATTTATTATTCATCACTTTTAGATCGGTTGAGAGAGCCTGTCATAGTTTTGGTGTCTCACGTGCAGAACAAAGGTAGCTGAGGGAATCGTTGGGTGTGTGTGGGGGGTTTGGTGAGTGTATATATGAGTTTTTCTGTTGGGGTGTAACTGGGCGTATTTGTATGTGTGACTCGAGTGTACTAGTGTGTCGCGGGGTGTATGTGTGTCTGGTATAGCGTATGTGTGTGAGTGTAGTAGGGGCGATAGGTGAAATGTTTGGTGTAATTTGTATGTTAATGTTTTTTGGGTGTGTTTGTGTGTGAGTTTTGAGCTATGTAGCTGTGTAAAATATTTTGTGAATCAGGATCAACGGATTAAAGGAATGGACCGGTGGAAGTTAATAAAGTATTTCTTGCTATCGTCAAATAAAGTTAAGTGGCTTTATTTTCGATCCTTAAAGAATGACTCAACTGATGATGAAAATATTACCTATCACAGTGTTTAGTAGAGTTTTTAAGGTGAGAGCCCCATCAGTTGCTCATCAATATCAAAATGGCTCATCGAAAAGCTAGGCATTTGTTTAAAAAAACGTGTAGTGTCAAATTTGAAATTAATTGCATAATTTTAGCTTTTGAATTACCCGCAGGTCTCAGCGGCAGCACATACAACTGTAGCGGTTGGCTTTTGTTCCGAGAGCTGCAGGTTGACAATTTCTGATCTTTAAATGATGGGAAGAAGCTTTAAAAAATTTTGACATGCGCATTAAATGTAGTCACACGTTTGGAAGTTAATATGTATCGTACAATTTAAAAACATTTTTAAAAATTTGGGGCATTATTTTGGAAAAGTTGATTTCTACAGAATTTAAGAGAAGTTGGTTGAACTACATAATAGTTTACTTAAGGTTCATTAGATGTTTACACCATTGTTGTGTTGATCCTTCTCGTACATGAGGGACATCTGCGATTCCTCCAATGGCATAGGCCACCTACGAGAGACCTCCAGGCATATCTATCCTGGGCCATCTTCTCATAGGCCACCTACGAGAGACCTCCAGACATCCTGGGCCAGCTTCTCCAGGATCTCCCATTCATGACCAATTCTTTTGATGTCTTCCTCCAATTCTCGGCGCCAAGTGTTTGCTCGACTGCCTCTTTTCCGCTTACCCTGAGGATTCCATATTAGTGCTTGCCTTGTATTGTAAGCAGGTTTTCTTAGTGTATGACCGATTCACCTCCGCCGCCTCTGAAGAATCTCTGCCTAATTTGGCTTCTATTTCGTCCGCTGCCACAGTTCCCCGTTGCTGATTTTGTCCGGCATGTGATTTCTGAGAATCCTTCTTAGACAATTGTTGATAAATGACTGGATTCTGGTCAGTTTTACTGCCGTTGTTTTCCGTGTCTTGGCTCCGTATAGCAGCACAGATTTCACCATTGCGATAAAAATCCTTAAATTTAACTGTTGCCTAAATTATTAGTTTTAATCTGTTTTCTCTCCCCCCCCCCCAAACTTACGGTACGCCCTTTGTCATAGATTAGTGTAATTATCTTCTAGGATTTCAACACTGTCTGCAAAAAAAAAAACTTTTTTAAAACCTTGGTGCTATTATTTGTTTGGTAGAAGAGCTTGATTAAGGTCTTTTTCTTATTTTGATGCAAAAAATCGATGACTTACCTGGTACATTTTATCCTCAAGTTTGTTGTATTGTATTGATACATTCGCATTTGTTTATTTCTCACTGTCTTATCAATTTTTTTTAATTCAAAGAGAAGATGACATAATTTGTGTTGTGTTTGCATCAGCTGTGGTGTATGCTGGGGAGGCTACTGTTACCCGAAACGGGAAGAACAAACTCAACTCACAGCTGGAAAGGAAAAATATTGATTTATATCGACATTAATGACGTAAAGAAGTTACTGAAATAACCCGAGCTTAACGTTACATGGTAATTTAAATCGCTGTTTTTTTCACTGTCTACTTTTTCTACCAAAGACTTAACTAATTTTATAAGAGGAATATTGTATATATTAGTTTGTCATACTTTTTTTTTCTATAACAACAATACGAGTTTATTATTAAACTAGATTGTGCCAGGCGCCGTGGCGCCTGCGGCGCCCCCGTTTTTTGGGCGCCTACGGCGCCAACCTTTTTTTAAAAGACCAACTAACTTGTCCTTTTTTGATAGATTGTGCCGGGCGCCGTGGCGCCTGCGGCGCCCCCTTTTTTTGGGCGCCTACGGCGCCAACCTTTTTTTTAAAGACCAACTAACTTGTCCTTTTTTGATAAATACGAATTATTAAACTTTATGAAATGTACGCAAAGTATTTATTTAATAATAATAATAGGGGTTGTATTTTGCGCACCGTATTTTGCGCACCGATGCACACCAAACAATGACGTCATCCTATTAAATATTTTTACAGTGCTCATCAAAACACGATTTTTCAACTAAACTAACTGCTGTAGACTGTGGTACATCTCTTGAGCGTTACGTTACAAACATACCCACACCACTGGGCTATTATATATATAATTGATCTTCAAATTAAATATTGCAAATTAATAATTGTCTTTCATTTTTATTTGTTTTTTTTAAATACCAATTTATGTACCTGTCATTTCATTTATTGACAAAATCAACAAATATCGAAAAAAAATTTTAAATATTTAATTTCGCTTTTTATATTAAGAAATGTATTCACGTTTAACGAAAAAGTAATCAGAAATTCCTTCTGCATAAAAAATGTTTTATATCATTTTCCCCCCGCACACGGTTGTTCATTTTAGAAAATAAAAGTACTTTTATTTGTTTGGTTACTGATTGCCGGGCGAAGAATGGATTTTTCTGAAATAACCTTTCAATATGTGTTATTAAAAAAAGAAAACAAATTTATGTTGCCTGGTTTATTAACTAACAAATTCTAATCTATAATTGACGGTGCACTTCGTACAGATGGTCATGTTTTTTACCAAAAAGCCACGTGAATAAACTATAATCACTGTCACCTAAAATTGACTGCATCCTGGGGTTTTGAGTAAATCATTCCTTTTAAAAAAAAAAAATTATATCCATTACATCTTCAGTATCTCTCTTTTCTTCTTCTTCCATTTTAGAGGACCCATAGTCAGGGTATCGGAAAGTTCTTCAGTCTGTTAGAACAAAAAACACAAGTGTAACGATTCCGGTTGACAAGATGTCCGATAATATAAAATGTCCGATAAGACAAGATGACCGATAATACAATATATCCGATAAGACAAGATGTCCGATAATACAAGATGTGCGATAAGACAAGATGTCCGATAATACAAGATGTCCGGTAATACAAGATGTCCGATAATACAAGATGACCGATTAGACAAGATGTCCGATAAGACAAGATGTCCAAGATCCTTGGTAATTAGAAAACAGCTGTGAATAGTATTTCTATTTTTTGTTTTGTCTAACAGACATTTAAATATTCATAAAAATTAATCGGCGTTTTCGTGTGTCACTATGACGAAATTATATTTTTCTAAAAATGTATGTTTCTAACCTACCATTATCAAGTGGATAATAGTATCAAATTTTCGCAGTGTAGACCCAATCAAGATATACATGTCATCTATAATAGCCAAATCCAAGCATCAAACGTTTCGCTAGTAGGCCTGGTTGTTGGATAACACTTCGTTTAAGTTTTTATATTAATTAATTTATTTTATTGCACTTAATTGTTTTTTTGTCTATTTTTCCACAGGAAGGTTTTTGTCGAAACCTTCGTAGGCCTGCTTTTATCCTATGTAAACCTATTTATTACAAGCACAAGGAGTGAGCAAGCAATCATGTCGAATTTCCCTCACTAGTGTAGACTAATCACAGGCGAAGGCAGGTGGTGCAGAGGGGGCATTTCTCGTGACCGACAATGCGTCTTGCGTTCACTTGTGTTTTTCTCCGTTCTTCGTGTTGCTTTTCGTGTCCGTTCTTAACCTCACTCCTAAATTTTGCACTATCAATTAGCAAGTCTGCGGCGTATGCTATGCCATGGGTCATATCTAGTAACATATTCTCTAAAAGCATGATCTTACCCTAACCCCCAAATTGTGCACTATCAATGAGCAAGTCTTCGGCCTATGCTATGCCGTGGGTCGTATCTAGTAACATATTCTCTAAAAGCATGATTGCAGTCTCACCCATATTTTTTCCCGTTACATATCAGGATTCTCTATCAAGTGCGTTATTTGATGAGTATTAATAGCCGTAGACAATAATATTTACGCTGATCCCGTCAAGCTTCAGCTCAAATATTCTTACCATGACCTACCCACCAGAGCCCATACATGGCCTCCTCCAGTCTCGTGCCAAGTACATACGTCCTCAAAGTTTCATTGTGGTACCTCTAGTCACTTTATTACAAGGTTATAACAATTTGAGAAAACGATTACAAAGATCATTCATCGATTTAGGGGCTGTCCATAAATTACGTCACGCGATGTTGGTCGAAATTTTTCCCCTTCTCCCTATCACAAGTAGTCACTAAAAGTTAGGTCTTCATCCAATATGTCGAAACAAACTTTACGCCCTTCCCCTTAAAGCCTTATTATCATTTGAAAATGAGCATGTTTCAAACCACTATTTTGTTATTTATGCATGTATTTAGTGTAAGGCTGCACCCTATTATAGTAACATGCGTGAAGCCATGTAAAATGTCATTAAAATAGTAAAACTAGGAGTACTTGATACAGATTTGTGTGTTTACGCCTGTCATACAAGTAAAAGCTGATCAGAGTGTATCACATACACAATTACAACCATTGCTACATAAATACCTTCTTTAACTTTGCCCACACAAGACTTGTCTCCATTACTCGATGAACAATCGATAACAAGGTTACACGTTAGTGCCCCGCCCCTTCCACCCCCACACTGTCGAAAATGTCACACTGTTCCCCAGGGGGTTCCTTGTATGACCATATTAAAAATACACT
Source organism: Radix auricularia (assembly GCA_002072015.1). NCBI lineage: Eukaryota > Metazoa > Mollusca > Gastropoda > Lymnaeidae > Radix > Radix auricularia. The sequence goes on from MUZC01000861.1 coordinate 583,827, forward strand.
ACTAGAGTCCTAACAGTGCACTCGTCATGTACCCCGAATTCCTCAATGATCGCTGAGGTCGATGATAGATGTAGGAGTGAAATGTTGATGTGGATAATCCGGTTGAGTATTGATGAAAGGTTCGAGATCTTGATGTTCTCACCGCAGTCAACACGTGCTGTCAATCCTTGTCATACCAGTCAACACGTGCTGTCAATCTTTGTCATATCAGTCAACACGTGCTTTCAATCTTTGTCATACCAGTGAACACGGGCTTTCAATCCTTGTCATACCAGTCAACACGTGCTGTCAATCCTTGTCATACAAGAGTATCAGATCAATAGTTGCCCCTAATGGCAGGCCTGCCAGAATGGTGAGATCGTTACGAAAATGAGAATAATTGAGACAACTCTCAAACCCATTGCGAAAAAAATCCTGTTATAACATGAAAATAAGCATCAACATTGTAGTACACACAGACGCTCCTTCTGTATAGAAGATTATTGCCGGACATAACATAAAAAAAGCGTCAAGATTAAGTTTACGGCCTCAACAATTATTAGTATTTGCTATTGGGTCATTAAAAATATTAGTGACTGCCGCGATCAGCATTCTTTTATTGGTATTGTAAAATTACATCTGGCTATATTGAATTGTTAATTTAAAAATTCATTTGAAAGTCTTCGGGTTTTTTAAAAATCATTTTGTTTCCATGTTATAATGAAATAATTTACATTAGCCTTACTTTTAAGACGCATTTGTTGACAGTTCTGTTTCTCTACTTGGGCTTAATAAATACTGATTTTTTTAATACAATCTTTTCTACAGTCATTTTAACATCTAATATAAAATATTTCATCTTCCATCTCTTCAAATAGACAGATAGATAGATAGATAGATAGATAGATAGATAGATAGATAGATAGATAGATAGATAGATAGATAGATAGATTAGATAGATAGATAGATTAGATAGATAGATAGATAGATAGATAGATAGATAGATAGATAGATAGATAGATAGATAGATAGATAGATAGATAGATTTTACTGACATCCAATTTGTTGAATCACTTGTACATGAGACATCTGTTTGATTTAAATTAAAAAGTGAATGTTTTCTTTGTTTACGTTTATAATAATACACCAGAAATAGCAAGAGACCATTTAGCGTCTGAAGAAAAATGAAACAATAGAAATTAAGAAGAAACACTGACTTTAAAAAAAGAAAAGAAAATATTAAATAATAAGTGTATGGGGGTTAAATAGTAAGGACTATATACTTATAAATATAATAATAAAAAGATTTGATATAATCTTTAACCATGGATTAATGGTGTAATAATGAAGAAAAAATTCAAATTGAAATATTTTAGACATTGCAACGATAAAATAAAATGTTTAGAGCCACATTTCCTAGGAGGACTCGACGTGCATTTTACTGGATCTGATCATCTGAGTTTTCAAACACTCTCATGTGAAGTGAAGCTTGCACCGGGTCGTTGACATGGAAAACATCAATTGGTGTTACGGGGAAAGGTTTCTTAAAGTACAGCTTTTAAGGGTCCCGCGTCGGTAGTTAAAGTGACAGCAATCAGGATTACAGCCCAAGAACAGCAGCACTTGTAGTTGATGGTACTTATTGATTGCTGCTGGGTCGTCGACCATAAGGCCGCCATTTGATGGCAGAGATTAGACTGTCGGAGAGTTGACCACAAAACTTAACTTTCATGATATAGATTAGAGAGCGATTCTAAAACCAATGTCAACAGCCCAAAACCAGCCCTCTTGCCTATGCGGTGTCAGGGGATACAACTCTCTAGGATTTTGGATCCCTTGAGCGAAGTCAACACATTTTGTGGGTAATATGAGTGTATATATATAGCCACTATAGTGTTTGAGTAGAAACCCTTTGCTTTTTAGTAAACTATGTACGTTTAACTCAAGAGTTTAATGGTTAGTTTTTGTACAAAAGTTAGTACAAAAAGCAATTTAAAAACATAGATTATGGAACTATTGTGATACAACTTGATTTACTGTATTGAATTAAGATCCATTACTTTCTGTGTAGTACTGTTCAAACATGTAGAACTTTCAAGAATTTATCTTACGTACATATGTTTATGAATTGTTAACATTTAACAATATGTCTTTATTTTGGTGAGCAATTTTTTAATAGATAAAGATACCGCTTTTACAGGGGCGTCGCTAGGGTTGGTGTCACCCGGGGCGGTAGCTCATGGTGTCACCCCTTCATGATTTAAGGGGGACGTCCATAAATGACGTCACGTGAGGTTATCAATTTTCATCCCCCCCTTTTCACCCGCGTCATACTTTGTCACAAAAACGTAAACCCCAACCCCTTGTCTCGCTATGGCATCACCAAGTTTAGACACCCCTCTCCAAAGCCATAATTTTCTCAATAAAATTCAGCATGTTGCAAATAAGTATTTTGTCATTTAAATATGTATTTAGTGTAAGTATGCACTCTAGTATTGTAACACGTGGGGGGCTATTGAAAACGTCATTAAATAAATTGTATACAATCAAATATTTAAGGGGACTTTTATTTAAAGTTGCGAGGTTTTTTTATGTGTCGTCACATTTTTAAACACACCCGCCCCGTATTGACACATCGTCACAGATGCGTGACCCCACCCCTTATGGTTGATTAAAGGGAGGGGGTGAGCGGGCTAAAGCCAGGGGCCCCCAATAATTTAAATGTTATCATAATGTATGATAAAGATTGGCAAATGTTTGTATGAATCCCTGAAAATGCCTTAGACAGTCATAAGTCAGTGCTGCGGTTATAAGTAGGAAGTATAACAGAGTCTGGGCTAATCTTTGTAAGAAGTGCAGTGCTGCTCATTTTGTGGTGCCCTGTACAGCTCATTCCCTTCACTTGGTTGGGAAACGTGGAGCAGTTGTCTTCTGGAAAATCTTTATACCTGGCTTGTTGCATCTACTCATCGTCGACAGATACTTCCAAAACACATAAAAGTGATACAAGTTAATAAAGCCTTGTCTGATTCAAGATGGTCAGCCCGATATAATGCTGTAAGCAGGGCCAGCCTAAGGGAATTAGAGGCCCTAATCGAAGTGAATTTGGTGGCTTAAAATGTAAAAGAAAATTATAAAATAAATATTGAAATATTCTTGTGCGAGGCCCCCATTAATAATGAGACTAACCGGAGGCCATAGGTGGTTGCCGGTTTGCTTATGCCTAAAGCCGGCCCTGCTGTCAAGTGTGTTTATAACTCATACTATGAGAATATTGTAAAAGAACTTGCAAGTCAAGAAACACGACTTCAACTCCTTGTGGTCTGGGTAACAAGTATCTTTAATGAATCTTAGAATCAACCTCTGTTACATAGCGAACCATGCATTAATAAGCATCCATCCTCTCCCTTCACGACCACACACTATTTTCCGTTTACAGCCCAAACCACGTGTTTCATACTCAGTCAACTCGCACGTTCATACCATGTCAATACAACACAACACGTCTCACACAAATATTGCAGCTCTGAAAGAATTAGCAAATAACGAAAATCAGCCCCGTGTCTGCTGACTTGAAGCAGAAAGATTTCGGAAGGAACTTAAACAACTTAAAGTCACTATGTTACTTGAATTTTGGGAAACTATTTTAGAGAGATTTCAGAAAACAAAAGTATCCCTTCAACAGCCGAGAATATCTTTGATTTCAGCAAAGTATTTGAAGTCTCTCATTGAGTTTGTTAAAAGGCAGCATTTTTAATTTGATTCATATGAAGACAAAGAAAAGGACAAGTCCGTGGGAAAAAAAGAGTATAAATAATCGTCAATACTATCAAAGAAGAGAAAGTGTCAGTTTGATATCACCAAAATGGTATTTATGGTAATCATTAACAAACTTTTTGAAGCCCCACAACATCGATTAAGCGCATATAAAGACATCCATTCTGAGCTCAGAAATGACGCCATTTGATAGGCATCAGCCAAGTTAATGAAGAATATTAAAGTGATTTCGAAGACTGCTTACCTTCACAATTAGTCATTTTCAGAACTCTTAAAAAACTTATTGTCCAGCCCCAGGCTCAGGAAAAGGAAGTATCACAATACGAAACTCAAAACAAGTGCACAGAGCGAGCCTTTCAAAGTTGAAAAGAATACAAAAATGAGTTAGAATTCGTATTGGACAACCAAGACTGAATATGCTCTCTCTGATGACTATTGAAAAGGAACTTGTAAGCTTATTTAGCTTGACTGACTTGATTGAAAACTTCGCCATGAAAAAAATTGCAAACTTAAGTTGTAGGTTGAAATAATAATAAATATTTTCATAACATTTTGATTTCAAATAGAGAAAACAATTCGTTACCCCATGAAAAACAAACTTTGAAAAAAAAAACACATTAAAAAATAAAGAATAACGCCTAATATTATTCTTTATATGGGCTCGTTTGTAACCATGAAACAGCGTAAGTTGGGATGGGACCGTCGTAACCGGGGGGCTACTTATATACAAACATGCATATCGATGCTTGCACGTCTTTAATAAATATAAAAAATATTGACTCAAAGACATTGTATTCAAAATTTTCTTTTTAAAAAAACAACAACAAAGAAAACATGAGAAAAATTGTATTCACCCCACCCCACAAGGGTGGAGGATATAGTGAGGTGGGGTTCATTCATGCTGTGAGTGTGTTAAAGCCTAAATGGCTTTATGTCCAACCTTTTTAAAGATCTCCCTGCTACGACTGTTCCTTTTTAGCGCATTTTCGAGATGTCGAAATCGCTATTGCCCCCGTTTTGTCCGTCTGTCTGTCATCACCATGATCACAGGATCCATAAGACCTAGACCCATGATGTATATATGTTTTTTGTATGTCCTGACCTGCCATTGGTGCATCAACACTCAGTTACTCGATCCGTTAAAAAACCCCGTTAAAACTACCAAAAAACTTTGCGAATCGAGAGTTAACACTGGCACAAGGAACGGCCGCCATTGCCGGAAGTCGAATACATAGTTTTTCAAGCATTCAAGAGTGGTGTGAAATCGTGCAAAAGAATTAATTAGTGTTTTTTTTAGTTGACGTCATTAAAATATGTGTAAAAGTTTAGAGAGTTTTACGTCATCATTTGTGGTGACTTGTAGTTGGATTAAAGAGAAAATAAACATTTTTAAAATGTAAAGAAATGACTTTTAAATTTAAAAAATGTCAGGTATA
>MUZC01000861.1:589357-619579 GCA_002072015.1 Radix auricularia
AAAAAATGTCAGGTATATTCATTACACAAGAAAATTCATAAAAATATGTCTAAAATCTAAACACAATTACTGATAACTACATAATTCTGATATCTAACATAAGTACTGATACATAATACGAAAATGTGCTAACACGTCCTGAATTCCAATAGGGACCAGGCTTAACATGATTTTTTGTTTTTCTGACATAAAATCGAACAGTAAAATTTTAGGCTTTGGTGTCACCCCCCTAATGGTGTCACCCGGGGCAGCCCGCCCCCCCCCGCCACCCCTCACGACGCCACTGCGCTTTAAGATAAATCATAAGTGTACCGCCCCATAAAATACTACCAGATAGGCCGAAATATACTGTATAATCTTTTTGTATTTACCATTACCGTTACCGTTGCAGGTAACCATATCACAACTAAAACAAGCTTATTTTGTCCTCATCATCACCATCTCACAGGTTTCATACATTCTGATACCATTGAAATATATCTCAACTTTATCTTAAACGTTCAATTGTGTCCTTTTTACGGTTTGAATGAATTCCTCCATTTAGCTGCCAGTTGTGTCCCATTTTTCTCACCTGACCTTTTTCAGGTCTTACGCCAGTGAAACTCATTTGACCAGTTTCTACGTCCAGTATTCACCCAGGTCGTCGTGTGTAACACTGAATACAACTCGTTCCACGCACACTCCCTCATCACTAGTGACGTCAAGATTCTCCTCCTGTCATTGTCTAGAACACTACTGGCCCCAAAAAATAATTTTCATTTCATCCCTTGAGCCCAAATGAAAACATCACTGTTTTTCTTCCGTGTTCCCTCGTCTCGACAGCGCCAGATTGTTTATTGCCACAAGCTTCTAGTCTCGTCAGCTCCATGGTAACAACACAGAGTCGCGAGATTACATGAGCCACTAAGCGTTGTTCTCGCGAGACCTCAGTAACGTGACGTCCGCTTGTGCGTTAATAGTAACTTACGTTTATGCGGACGACTGTCACACAGAGAACTTTGACAATGAAATTTGTTGTAGTTCAAAGTTCAAACATGTCTTGAAATGAAAGTCTCTGAAGTTTATACACAAGAATTAGATCTACTGAATGTTTTTGTTCTTAAAAAAAAAAATAATAAAAGAAAAAAAAACAAGAAAAAAAACACTATTCAGTGCTTTAAATATTAAAGAAAATAAAGGCTCGCAAATAGAAGGTCATAATGGTTCCTTCTAAGGAATGCAGAGTTTTGGCTTTCATGTCAAGAGTACAGCCCAGCTTATGCTATGAATTTACTTTTTAATTTAATATTTTAAAAAAATATTTTAAGCAAGATATGTTTTAAAATAATTCTTAGAGAGCTTAGAAATGTTTTCAACGATAAATACAAAAGAAGCTTTCAGTTTAATTACATATCAATATTATTTTTACAATCATGACAAAAATATGCATGTTATATGTATTTTAAGAATACGAGTCTTGATATTTAGGCGAGAGTTACATTTTAATAATTGTTTTCACTAATTGGTTTTTAATTTTAAGTGAATTTTTAAAATAAAAAAACGTATTTAATAGGACAGAAAACGTCTAAAAATTCTCTTTATTAAAGAAGTTTCTCCCTCAAAAAATTTGACCTCAGAAAACGCTATTCTCCCTTTTGAGAATAACAGCGTGATGAGACTTTCATTTTTCCACTTTCTCCTTCATCTCGTAGTCAGCGACGGAGCTTTATTGCTAGGTCCCCATGTAGTCATTTGCAGTTGTTAAGCTCCATTAAAGTGTATTCCAGTCTGGGGACTTTGGGGAAAGACCACTCTAGGGCTCACGGGTTTTTGTCGTGAATAGACATAAAGCACGCAATGGCTGGCTAGAACAAAGCGATTGACATCACAAGAAATTTAACGTGTACTGGAAAAAGTCGCTAGCTGGGGGAATAAGACCTCTGCCAGCGCTGGTGAGAGATGACTGAAACTTGATATTATCTTATGAATAATTTTTAGCACAGGATGTCGTACGTTATCTTTATCACGTGTTTTGTCAAAGTTAAGACATGTTTAGGGATTATTGAGTTTTGGGTAAGTACAAAATAATAAATACCCGCAAACCATCGAATCAAATTAAAGGGTTATTTTTATTTTTAGAAGATAGACAATATCACATATGTGGATGATAACAGGTCAAAATCATCTCAATAATCATTCATCGAAGTAAGGATGAATTTAAATCTTGTGTTCTAAGTAAGATCAATTTGATTCATTTGTGTTTTTCCGAAAAAAACTGTTAAATTCATTTTTAAGGAATGCAATCATTTGCAGTTTTGTAAAACAGATAATCGTTGCTAAAATGTTACATCAAACGTAAAGCAACATATTGATGGGTTATATTGTAGTTTCTCATTGTCTCTGTATCGCCTGTATCGCATTGTCTGATTGTGTAACATTGGCAATGTTGTTTTGTTTTTTGTTTTTTTTTTCAATGACGAATTTGAAGTATTTTCTGCATTGTTACAAGTTAAAGGATAATATGCTACAATCACAAAACTGTTTTATTTGTTATCCAAAATATCACATAGTTCAAAGCTGAGGAAATGAATTCAACCTTCACATCTTTACAGTTAACCATTTTCATTATCAAATGTGGTTCTTTGTGTTGAAAAAAAAATCGCCATAGACTCCAATTTCCCCGTCTGATTCAATGCAGCTTTTAACAAAACTAACAGAGGCATTTCCCGCTGTCTACGATTACGTCTCGGGGGAAGCTTGGTTTTATAAAAATACACAAAGAATCCTTTTCAAGACTGCTACAAAAGAACACATTTACTGTAAAGCTCGATAAGTGGGACAGTCAATAACAAGATTATGTGCAGATGTAATGGAACTAAATTCCACCAAATATTACAGAACTTTGCCGAAACTTCTAACGTCTACAGTACTGGACAAAAAAAATGCATGTGTTTATGGCACAATGTGGGAATCAAAATTAGCAGTATTTTATTAATATGAATATCCCGTTATATATCTCATACATAATTCATTAGTTTTAAATTTCTGTTTTAAAAAAAAAGAAGCTAAGAAGAACCTAACAACATTTTGTAATTTGAACTTCTCAGAATCAACGCAGAATTTTTAAATTTTTGTTTACAGTCAACTCAGATTGCCATTACAATTGACTTTTCATGTTACTTTTTAAAAAAATTACGTATGAAAAATATATGCTTATTTCTTACATCTCCGACTCCCATGGATCAGTTTACCGAACCACTCTCTATATAGCACTGAAGGAACTATGCAAACAACTGATCTTAGCATGAATGTACATGACATGAAAACTTGCAAAATAATGATCATATATTTTGGATAAGTTGCCGTTTTTCTGTATTTAAGTGATCGAATCCAAGCAGAAGCTTGTGAGGAGCAGACTGAATTTTAAGCTCTCGATCTATCACAACACTACAGACATCAGAAATCTGGTCTCCGGAATGTAATGCTGGCGTCTGGCTCACACAAGAGGACTTGGATGTCACAAGGGAAATAATCGGATGCTGCTGTCTGCTGCAGCGTTTTTACTGGATATTTGTTAACAGACGACCGTGAGATTATTTGGTGGAATTTTTGTCATTGAGATATATTTACGTTGCCGTCTTCTTTATATTTATTTATTGCGGCTAATCATATGACAAAAAACTGTAAGGCTCGACCAGGCATTCTGGCGTATTCGTGTTGGAAATGAAAAGTGAAATTACAGAAGTTTTTTCAATGTTTTTTTCAGTTTATCAATGACCGTACATAAAATTGTCTTTTATTATATAGTACAGAATGTACTTTCTCCCAGTTCAACTTATCAATTAACCACAAAAGTTTCACCATTGCGAATTACCTACAAGAAATTTTTTGTCGGCTGTCTATGAATCAAAGATCGGTCAGCCATGTGTATTTAAATTGTATTATGTCTAATAACTTTTACAGTGTTTTTTTTTTACCCCTTCAGATGTTGGTCTGTGTCTCTAATGAGTAGACAAATAATACAATCTTCAGCACTTCTAGACTGTGAAGAGATTTCACTAGCATATTGGCTTTAAACCTAATCTGTCGTCTGTCGTTTGAAGATGAGGAATGTTGTCTTTGGGTTAGAGACTATTTTTCTCCCTCTAAGTTTAGTACACATTAGGTATATCTGATTTATATGAACACATGGGATTCAGAGTCCTGTAATGGAAACACGAGCATGGCAATTTTTATCATTACGCTCAACATCATTAAATTTACCAACATCATTACCATTATCAACATCATCAAACTTATCGAGATCATTAACATTACTAATAGCACCAAAATTATTATTTAAAACCTACCCCATTAATAAAATTGTCCCCATTAATAAAATGAATTATTCGGCTGGCCGGTAGAGCCATAATATAAATATAAATACACACACACACACACACACACACACATACATATATATATATATAATATATATATATAATGACGACCGAATTTTAAAAAAATTTAGCTGTGTACGCATCGACATCAAACCCACTAGCGCCATCATCTTAAATATCACTGGTATAGGGCCGTCCCTAAAATACGACNCCCCCTCCGTCACAGACTGTTACACTTTCTTAAATCCCCCCCCCCCATCTGAAGCGTGATGTAATTTATGGTCGGCCCCTTATCACCATCATCTAGAGAAGGGTTGTGCAACCTTAGGACTATTGGCGGTCGCATTAAACAAAATAATTTTGCAACGGCCGTCAGAACCTTTTCCCTGAAAAACGAAATGGTCTTTATAAAAAAATTACCATATCTTAATAGTCAACAAAATCATAATGTATTGTTGGCAAACACTGTGCTTAATTATAAACAAAAACATTTCTATCGATATACTCATTTATTTCTACTCTATTGAACATTGTCATGTAAACCTAACAACATGTCACAACATGTCACACACATACAGCATAAGTATATTTTTAAGTGACATTAGTGCACTGAGAATAAGTGATAAGCTGCTCACTAAACTGTCTGCATAACATAGCAGTCCAGAGTCCAGGATATTAGTGGCTTCCTGGCTCTGGCATGCTTGCCTACAGTCGCGCAAAGTCCGGGCACTCGCTGGAGATCATCAGTCGTATTCCTGACACCAGATTTTGTCCACCAGTCTGGTTCGATATTTGTTCATGAGATATTTCATTCGCAAAAATGACGCTTCGCACATGTAATTTCTTCCAAACAGCACTAGAGTGTTTCTTGCTATTTCGCGATACTTGGGATACAACGACTTGCCATGTCTTCATTACATACTTTTTGTCCTCGACTTTCTTCACAAGCTGCACGTTATATTTTACTTCGATCAGTGCTATTAGGACATCCAACGGGACACTCTCTGACTTTCTGTCTCCCTGACTCTCTGTCTCCCTGACTCTCTGTCTCCCTGACTCTCTGTCTCCCTGACTCTCTGTCTCCCTGACTCTCTGTCTCCCGGACTCTCTGTCTACCTGACTCTCTGTCTCCCCAACTCTCTGTCTCCCCGACTCTCTGTCTCCCTGACTCTCTGTCTCCCTGACACTCTGTCTCCCTGACACTCTGTCTCCCTGACTCTCTGTCTCCCTCACTCTCTGTCTCCCTGACTCTCTGTCTCCCTGATTCTCTGTCTCCCCGACTCTCTGTCTCCCCGACTCTCTGTCTCCCCGACTCTCTGTCTCCCTGACTCTCTGTCTCCCTGACTCTCTGTCTCCCTGACTCTCTGTCTCCCTGACTCTCTGTCTCCCTGACTCTCTGTCTCCCTTACTCTCTGTCTCCCTGACTCTCTGTCTCAAACAAATGTGGAGAAGCAACGAGTCTAATAATTTCTGAGATCTTGTCGAAATCCTGAAAACGTCCTGCGAATTCCAACAACACTTCTTCTAGGATGCATGAAAAGGACGTAGCCGTAATTTCATCTTTTCTTATTTCATGGTCCTCGATTCTAGCGGTGAGTTGTGGGAAATGATGGAGATAGAGCTGTTGGGTGTGACTTTATAGCAGATGACAGATTTCACAGAAATTCTGTGCTATTCTGTGCATGAGGCAAACTGTTGTTCCTTTACAATAACAAATGCTTAAGAGTGGAGTGTAAATGAATATTTTTTATTTCGTTTACAACTTTACATTATATATAGCCATATATCTATAAAATTTCACGGCCGCAGTTTATTATAATTTAAACAAATTTCCACTGCCGCACACTTTCGTGCCCCCGGTCGCAGGCTGCGCCCCCCCTGGTCTAGTGTATCATTGCTATCACCATCATCACATTTGTAATCGCGGAAACAAATCAACAGAACCCGAGTTCTCGAGGTCGTGTATTTCCCTGTGGAATACCTGAAGCGATATGACGTGGCACTCAATGAACTTTTGCGACGCCCCTGGTGTCGACCTGTATCGACTATGAAATTCCCTCGTGACCACACACTCCCACGAGAGGATGGATCTGCCGACTGTGATACAGCTGTTTGTCTGCGGGAAAAAAATGTGGCTTCGTCACACATTAGAACTTGTTGGACCGAAAGGGGTGAATGAAATATGTGGCTGCTAACTTTATATGAAACAAAAGTTATTTGTCTATTAATGCTTCAATTCCATTTCTTATGTGTTAAATAATTTGTATTCTTATGAGACAATGGATGTATGGCAAAAAAGAAGCAGGGGATTGTTCACATAAAAAAAAGTGTTTCTTATATAATTATAGTTCAAAAGAACTGGGAGAGTAATATTGTCATGTTTTTCGGAAGAAAAGAATTTTGTTTGCTTTAATTTTACTTAATTAAATACGATGAATTCTTTTTATACGAGACATAACTGAAAGAATTTTCCTTATAATACGCACCAGACGACAATCCTAAAAATAAATTTATTTAGTTATTTCTAAAATATATAGAATCTAAAGGATAAATTGATTTTTTTTTAAAAATAAAAAACAGAAAAAACTACCATACTCTGCCTGCTAAATTTCAGCTGGATTTGATCATGGGAAAAGGGTTATGAAACATATTTAAACATAAATAAAAGTAATTACTCGCATTTACATATACGGATCAGGAGTATTATTTTTCAAAAGTATCCTCAATATAATAAGCACCGCATCCGCGCGACAGGACATTATTAAAAAGGCCGTTCAATATAATAAGCGACGCGACACCCTAGCACAAAAATTAACATGCTACGTATAGATAAATAGAGATAGTCTAAAATTATTTATTGGCAGCTGTTGGGCAATGTTGCAATAGTAGTCTACTAGAAGCTAATCTCAGATGTGCCATTGAGTAGAAAGGGCTTTAAGGTCGTTAGTAAGGGATTAAATTGAAATTCATAAAGGATTATAAGTAATCGAATATTTGACTCTCGGTGGTACATAAGGCACGGGGAAGGGGGTGGGAAGGGATTGGGGACAGGTCAGGCATGTGAAAGTTGCTGTAAATAGGATTTTAGTTGAGGTGAGACAATTAGAATACGCCAAGGGTTGCTAAACTTTTAGGAGGGGAGACTAATAGGACCCTTTTAATGCCTCAAAAATAAATGTAAAAAAGAGGCATTTTGGAAATAAATAAGCTATTTTGTAAGTATTTTACATTGACATTGGGAAAATGAGATGATAAGACTCAATGTTACCATATTATGTCTTTTCCTGAGTGTTTAAAGTATTTTAAATAATGATAGGTGAATGTATTTACTTGTTAAAAAATTCATACCCATTTAGATGTAAACATTGGTTTTATTCTAAATATCTTTATAAAAAGTTGTTGCCCCAAATAAAACCAACGCTGTTTAAATGAGATACAATTAACTAGGGTGATTTTAAATAATATGAAAAAAGGATCGACACGTTTTCCCATTCATAAAAACCAGTTGAACCTCAGTTTTTGTATTTGAATTATTGTGGCCCCATCCAGTCAATAACCAAAGTGTGTTTGCTTCAGGGAATATTTCATTACATTGAACATCTTTTTATACCTTATCGAAAATCTCGTATCATTCAACAAACAACAAAGTAATTCTTTTAGACATTAGAATAGTACATCATGTCTGTTACATTTAATTTTTTCATCTATTTCCAAACTCCACAAGATGAAATTGTCTCATAATCTTCCCAGTCTTTAACATGCTGAGATGTCAATAAAGTAATCTGAAATCAATGAAGCGCTTTAAGTCTGTTAATGTGTTATCGTTTAATTTTGTCAGGTGAATTTACTACAAAATTCAACTAATTCATTTTGGTCATATTTTTACCACTAAAATAGAAACATTTTTTGTTAGGTTCAGATTAGTTTTCTTGGCCTTCTTTTTCTATCTTTTTTTTTTAGCCTCTTTACCTCCCCTTCCACAACACTATTTTTTAAAATTATGATCAGAGCTGACCGAGGCGACACATTTAATCATAAAAACTGTCGAATCTTGTCCCAGGCCGGTCACCAAAACAAACAAAAAAGAAATCTTACCGGCAACTCTCTGAAAGCCGTTGGGCCCTTAGAGGTTCACAATTTTGATCGGGCTCTTAACGCCCTAGGTTATTATTTTCTTATCTCCCCTTTGCACTTTTCATTATCTAGCTAATGTGATGTTTCCTCTTTGTCTCTAACCTTTTCTGTGCGAATATCACTTCATCGCTTATTTCTTTCAATCTACAGCATGTCTCAATAACATTTTATATCATATTTCCTATAAATCATACCTCTGTGGGGGTCTCTCCACAATTCCCTAATATCTCAACTATACGACTAACATTCACCCTCAGAGGTCTATGTCTTAATCAACAGTATTGATACATGTCATTAGCTCTTAACTCTTTACTTCCCAATAAACATGTAGATAGTTGGTTAAAACAGTGGATCTGTGTCCCTAATGTCCATAGAAAACACTAAACCTAGTATTTTTGTGATATTGTTGGTGTTGCCTAAATAACTTATTGCTTCTTAAAAATGTTGACAAAAATCTGAAATGTATCTGTCTGAACGCCATCCCTGTACATTCTATAACTGTATGGCTGAATGTCTTCAAAATTCTAATACACAGTCCCATAGATGTATCGTTTGAATACAGATATAGATTTTTTGCAACTTGTTAGACGAGAACACATTAGGAAATTTTGCGCTTGCGACGAATCTGAAAGATGTTTGAACCCCTGAACCTGAGAATGATTTATTTGGCTTCAGAGCATGAAATCTGCCAAACTCTAAGTCGATGCCCTGATCTCAAGGAAGGAATACGTCCTCCTGTAAACTGGGTCAGACGCTGTAAGTCGTTAAACAACTGCCTGGAGGATGAACAGTTTTATGGCCGTGTGGCGGGAAGATACGTTTCTCAATGTCAGATAAAAAAAATCTTGTACAATTTTCGAGGATATGCCACTTTGCTTCATTTGAGTCTTTAAATTTCAACGCGCTTAATTCTTTCTAGGTTCTCTCTCTATCTCCGTGTATTTCCGGATATATTTATTGATGTATTTCGAACAACGTCCTTAAAAAAATGTTTTAAAATTAATGTTCTTCTCTAACAATGGTTCAGTTCATTACGGCCCAGACTGAGCTATTTTTTATGTTAAAAAGTCATTTTGACTCATCCCAGTAATACACGGGGCTTTAGATAGTTGAGGCAATTTCATACAAATCTATTTCTCCAAACCCTTTTTTTCCGCCCTAATAATTTGGTCGTAATTTCTGAGCTTGTTAGGACGCAGGGACAGACTTTCCGAGTTACTCACGCCTAGAACAACAGGTCAGCAGAGTCAAAGCTTTACTTTTTAATAACGAGTACAAATTAGATGCCTAAAAAAGGTAATTTAAAGGTACACAATTTTTATTTTTTAAATCTATAGTTAGATCGTTTTGAACATTTTTTTCTTGCTAGAAATATTTTTATTAAAAAATCATTAAATCTTCGTTCAACTGTGATAACTTTCACATTTTATAAAGCCTCATATTATGACCCATTACGACTTGCTTGTTTTAAACTTTGTCAACGCCTCAAAAATATCTTCTCATTTATAATATGCAATTTCATTGGTTATCAATTGTACTCGAAGTCTTTTTTCATCGAAAACACGTCATCTTTTTGGAGAAGACAAACTTTTTTGCCTTTTGTAATTTAAAAAAATTAAATAATATATGATGTCTTTTATAATTTTAGAAATATATTATAGTCAAAATGTTACGGTGACCAATTTCCGTCTCAAAATTCAATTGTCTTTTATAGCGAACTCTACTGAAATGAACTATTGAACCCACATAAGTTCGATTTTTTTTTTCAACTTGGGGAAATATAGGGGACAAGGTAAGTGTTATGTACTATTGACGCTGGACAAACTTTTCAACTTGGGGAAATATAGGGGACAAGGTAAGTGATATGTACTATTGACGCTGGACAAACTTTTCAACTTGGGGAAATGTAGGGGACAAGGTAAGTGTTATGTACTATTGACGCTGGACAAATTTTTCAACTTGGGGAAATATAGGGGACAAGGTAAGTGTTATGTACTATTGACGCTTGACAAGCTTTACAACTTTATAATCTTTCGTTTTTTAGAGTCATTAAATACGAGAATAAAATTATGTACAAACGTTTTACTAGTTAATCTACAACTTTTCTTACTAAAATCGAGATCGCTTAATTTAATATGAGCCATTGGGACGTTAAAAGAAGTTATTCCTTTAAAGATTGACTTGTCAATATTTTAAAGATTGACTTGTCAATATGTTAATAAGGTGCGCGCTTCTTATTTTTACCATCAGGTACTTGTTTCTACTTAGATTTATGTTTTATTTATCTATATTGTTGTTTTTTTTTAAATTCTTTGAAAAATGCCCTCTAAAACTAGTTCCTTCATAAATAAGAAGAAGCAGCAGAAGTAAAAAAAAAAAAAACAACCACGTTGGCTTATTATCAGCAGTTGTTGAGCATCTCACGATCTAACCTGATTGCAATGTCCCTACGATCATTAGTTAGCACTGAAATCACCCCACAGAAGACAGCCCTCGTTGATTCCGAGCACTGGAGAGTAGAATCTCCATAATTCAATGAGAGAAAATATCAGAGGCAGTAATTGAGTCAAAGCTCCTCTCAATCTTGCCATCAATGCACTCTAGTACAACAGTGTTTACTTCTCCAAGTCACATGTAAACATTGATTTGCTTTGTATTAATAGATTTGTTTGTTTAAAATATGCATTTGCTACAACTCATTCGCAAAAACGCTTTTGTAAATAAAGATAAAATTCATCAAGTCAACGATGAATAAAATGACTAAAAATAAAACGTTTACTTTGAAATATTGTCTTCTTTTTTTTATAGAAAGAACAATAATTTATATATAGAACAGATTGTACATTTGATTTAACTATTGTTTATGTTTGCTGGCGTTCTTATAAATAGCTTGAGTTATCCCGCGGAAAGCAAACAAATGGCCGTGACCTCATTTAACATGACCAGTTTCCAAATTTGATAAGGTTGATGTAATCATTATATTGATGTCGTTAAGAAGTTTAGCTTATTGTATTTCTTTATACGTCTTTGGGAGAAGAAATTGTATATGTATCCAATTTAGGGGCTATATGACCAAATGTTTATTTGTGTCATCCTAGATGTAAAAATAATAAAAAATAGTGTTGCGCGGGATACTTTTTTTAAACCTTCTGGTCTACATGTCATATCAATATTTCATTGATTTAAAATTTTTAAAAAAACTTTATTATAACGTATCTAAGCTGCATACAGCAGAGAGCGTATTTTCAATTGATCAGGTATTATAATTCTCCTTCGATGATCATATGCGACATACAGTTGGGGATACAACGCGTACTGGAAGAATCAGACAATGGTAGGAAAGCATCAAATAACTAAGAACCACTCTTGTCTTTCACTACCTAAATGAGTCGTTACTTTATTGGTCTATCTGGTTTTGTTAATATTTTCTTGACTATCTTCGCAGACATGTGAACTTTGAGCTGAAATGTTACATGGCAAAACTCTAAATCACGTCAAAAACTTGTCCTCAAGTACTGGGCACGCACGACGCAAATTATGTTGAGCTCTCGTTGAAGCACGTGCTTTGATGTTAATGTCTCACGTTAAGCGAACTGTTGCTAGAAACACTTTGAAATAATTTGTCAGCCAGCAAGTTTTCTCCCCCCCCCCACCCTCACCCCGGTGTCTATTTACTTAAAGTTCTTTTCCTCACCAGTCCTATCTTTTTCGTCGACAAATCAATGTTTTATTATTATGTTTTATTCTAAAAATAGAGCTGCCAGAGTAATTATGGAGTATTATTCAAAACTGACAAGAGTACCACCATCAGTTAAATCATTAAACCTTCAAACACTAGAGGATTGAAGAACCAAGAGTAAAGTAGTAATTACACATAAACCCATTAATTCTAACCTAGAAATACAACACAAAGAAAACTTAATACAACCCTCAGATAGACATGAGGATAAAAACACCTTTATTATTTCGTATGCAGGAGCAAACACATACAAATTTTCTTTCTCCCCGTCCAGATATCGTGCTGGGAAAGTGTTGCCCGAAGAAACCAAGAAAGCCAACACTTTATCATCATTGAAAACTGCAATAAGAATGCAGGACTAAACACCAACCATAGATAAGCTTAGGACGCAATAATCTTCTGTATAGAAGGCGCATCTGTAACAGATAAGATATATTGCAATCCAAAATTCAAGTTGGCAGAAATTGATTTCCAAAAGTCAAAAGTGAGTTGTTTCCATCGTATGTTTCTCTCTTAACTCATCCTTAACGAGGCGTATAACAAGTCTGCATCTCATTTTGGGGCTTGCGTAATGTTTCAAGGATAGGACTGCTCAGCAACACCAGGAAATGCAACCCAACCCAACGGTGTTGCACTGTCGTCTTGTGAGACGGAAGGTTGTCAAAGAATGCCAATGATTTCATGGTAAACATTATGTGACTACAATTTAAATAAGCATAGTTAAAGGGGAGTATTGAAGTTTTCAGAGATGAATTGTTAAAAACTGCATCTGTTGACGCGTTTTAAAAAACCCACAACAAAGTACATTAGTGAGAATGCTCTTGGGGCAGATTAACTCAGAATGATTTAGAAACAATCAGAAACTAATGATTTAATGTTATAACTTTACAAAAAATATACCAAATAAACTTGAAACAACTACTGATCATGAAGAGAAACATTTAACAATTCTTTTACCCAAAAAGTACAATATTTAAAAATTGTATTCAAATATGTAAGTTTCTCCTTATTATTTTGTTTTATTAAGGCGTTGAAAAGCGTGTTAGCCAAGCTGTCACCTCTTTAAACTTAATAACAAAAATAATTGCTTTTATGTCAATACACGGGTCAATCCGTGCATTGCAATTTTCAGCCACTCCCAATGATTCACGGCGCCATAAAATTTTAATATGTAAACATCTACAATTACAATAAACGTTAAGGATAGGAAAGTTGTTTAAATGTTTGTTTTTAGAAAGAAAAAACGTTGTCCATACCGATTAGTCAGTCACTTTCAAAGGCTTTGACTGCAGACGAAAACAGTTGTTTGTGCTTTTAAGTTCATTTTCAATTCTTGATCTTTAAATATGAATATATATTGTGACCATCGTTACGCATGTCGAGCGCGCTGCCACTCGACCACCGTGTGATATTACCCATGTTTAGCGTAGTGTTTTACTAGATGAAGGTGTTAATTTTATCATTAATTAATGTCAAGTTTGTACATGACCTATTGTGTAAAACATAAACCTAAGTGTTTTGCTCGTAGTGCCGAACTGTTCTCTGTCATCCATTCTTCTCCCCTACCACAATTCTCCGACACATCGCCTCACTTCAAAGATAAGGGTTCACATTTTTGTACGTCTTACTTTCATTTTCTTTATGACGTTTTCAATGTTTTATTATTATCTCTTAGACATATATCGCGTACTTTTAGGGATCAAAGAATCCTACCTTAGTTGACCCTGGTTTTCAATGATATTTACAATTTTAAGTGTTGTTTCTGTGTAGCTTGGAACGGACTATGCTTTTAAATGTAAAACTTAGTTCGACTAAACAAAACTCCATGATACAAAAATTAACCCAATATGGATTAATTCCGTATCCCGAGGCATCACTATATTGCATATCTGAGATTAGACATGTTAAAAGTGTGTAGTGGATGACGCAATTTCAGAAGAAAAAACCCAGCTGTGAACATATTCACCAGGTCTACTATCAAATTGGACAAATTATGTAAATAGGTCCAATTTTGTAACACCTTGTGGCGTTAGAATGTTAACCACACACCAAATTTGAACTCAGATCATCATATAGAGTCTAATCGTTATTTCACGACTTCTGTTCGTTTCAGTAGCAAAGCCTTCAATTCTAATTAAATTAGGGGCGGTCCAAAGATGATGTCACGCGATTGTCGATGAATTTTTACCCCCCCCCCTCCCCGCACTCTCTTTCTTCCAACGTCGTCACAAATCGTCAGAAAAAATTATACCATACTTAAATAGGACGTCACAAAGGTCCACGCTCCCCCAACCCCCATTAAAGAAGTATTTTGTATTTGAAAATGAGCATGTTACTAATTCTTATTTGGTCATATGAGTGTGCATTTATTGTAAGGCTGCTTTCTAATATCGTAATACTCTTGAAGTTTTTAAAACGTAAGTAAATACATTTTAAGTAATACAATATTTCAGTGGAACTTTTATTTAAAGGTACGAGTTTTGTGGTGACGTCGTAGTTTTTAAACACCCCCTTCCGCTCGTCACACATCGTCACAAATGTGTGACCCCTCTCCCCCCTAGAACCGTGACGTCATTTAAGGACGGTACCTTGTATTGTCCAATAATTTTAGCACGTGCAAAATATACGAGTTACCACCGACACAGGGCAGCGCTTTACCCTTTAGTGTTAATGGCAACATTTTAACAAATAAATTTTCTATACCTAGAAAAGGGTAATATAGATTGGTTAGATTAAAAAAGCGTTTTAAGAACTATGTTTTGTTTTTTTTAATTTAAAAAAATGAAGCGCGTTGAGTAAATACGTTTTTAAAGCTTTTTAGCTCGTTAATGGCTTAGTTTTGTTAGTGCAATGGTTGCACGTCATAGCTACTATTGATAAACGTGTCATTAACGTTTATGAGTCATGAAATATTCAAACCCATATGGATATCAGTCCCCAAGAGACCAATGCCGCAGCCCCGCAGTCACATTAGGAGCTCAAATAACGTGTCATAAATTATACAATGTACATTAAGGGTAACAGAACATCTACGGTAGTTAGCTACGGTATAGAACTACATGGTTCTAACATGAAACTATGAATTATTTATGTGAGACTCATGACGTCATATGACTCCCCGTAATGGCACGACTTTTGACTTCCGGAGCCAACTGAAAGGACTGAGGGCGAGAACTCTGCTATGAATTTTGAGCAGAGTTAACCAATACTTGTTTAAAAGACTAAATGGAGAACTTGATAATAGAATATGCAGGTTGTGGAAATGGTGGTAAGGCAAAGTTGTACGAAAATTCTCATAACAAAAAAAACATTGCTCTTATTATCATAATCTTTTTTATTTGATACAAGTAAATTGCATTACAATAAGATACATATCAAAGCTGAATCACAGAGCATGTTAAAGCCCATGATACACAATAATGAGACACACACATATAAGAAAATATAAAATGTGATGTATATAAGTAATAGAAAATGTATTTATTTAAATTGTGATGCTGGTGGAAAGATCGTAGTTTGGTCGGGTGATAAGATGACAAATTGGTGGCAACACACACGGGACACTATAATAGAGGACGGGGCGATTGAAAGACTTCCTCATCCTAATGAGAGAAGTAGAAAAATATGATAGACGCACAGAGAGAATAATTGAAAGCACCTGGTCCAATTTGTCAGCGATATTGTGCTACCACACCGGACACAATCGAATTACACAACTCGCTTTGACGGTCTGGTGACTATTTCTGTCAGCCTTGCCGAGCGCGGCAACATTGTATCTCTCAAATCCTTTTTTATGCTGATCATGTTAAACACTCTCTCTTTCTTTCTCTCTCTCTCTCTCTCTTTCTCTCTCTCTCTCTGTCTCTCTCATTCTCTTTTCTTTCTGTATGATCAGTGTCAGCGTTACTATATCCCTGTTTGCTGTGGGGAGGGCTGGTGTGACAAAGTTTATTACAACCCATTAAAACGAAGAGTGCATACTCGAAGCTACTTCAGCAATTGACAAGACCCGTTATGTTCTTTTTCCAAAGTGCTCATACATTTTTATAAGATTACCGTATATACTTGTTTTATAGCACATTCATGGATAAGCCGGACCACACCCAAATCTCTTTTGGAATTTACAGTATAAAAAGAATGTACGTTCCTCGTAAGCCGACACCCCACAAACTATTGGACAGCATAAAAAATGGTACCCTTTTTTAAAACTACAAGCTAAATCAGTAATTATTATTGTTTATTTTGTACATCCTATCTTTGTCTTTGTGCTCTTTGTTAAGCAAGAATTACTGTTTTTTTTTTTTTTTACTATGGTATACAGTGGCGAAAGCGCTTATAATAAAATTCGTTTTTTATTAAAACACGTTGTTAAATTATTCATAAAAGTAAATAAAATGATTAAATAAAGTAAGTGCATATGTTTAAAAATATTTTATATCTTTCGGCAGAGAAGTCGAATCTCGTAGAATGTAGAAAATGACCTTAATTATTTACAATTACAGCACCGATATTTAGCAGAAATCACCTATGACCCGCTCGTAAGCCGACTCCCCAACTTTTTGCTCTAGATTATGTCCCCCCAAAAAAGGTCAGCTTTAGAAGGAGTATATCTATACGATAAACTTAACTCTGAGAAAATAGTGTGACGAATATCTTATTACAAGTATGCCACAGAAGTCATACTATTGTATGCTCAACATCATTTGAGAAACTGATGGCTTTAATTGTATTCTTTAAATAAATTCTACTCAAAGGGGTGGATCTGCCGGCCATCCGCCTCGGTCCACAGATGTTAACAGAAAGGACAAAAATTATAATTTGAACCCGTCATTTTCAAACATTAATACCAACACTATATTAGCACATTAACTGAATCAATTAAAATAAACTAGATACGACCCGCGGGTTAGCACATTCTACAGATTTGCTAACAGATATTGCAAATAACGGTAGGCAAGAACGGACACAAACAGCAGCACGAAGAAATGAAAATAACGTGAGTGAACGTTGAAGGGGGGGGAACTGCCGAAACATACTAACTTTGGTTGTTGTCATCTGCCCCCACCATTCGCCATCTTTGCTTGCCAACCATAGACTGTTGTTTATCAACCATAGCGGATGGTCATTCGTCATGCTTATTTGATCGTGCCTGGTGCTTGTTTTAGTTTCTGGCGAATTATATTTATATAAACACACACACACACACACACACGTACACACACACAAAGACACACACACACACACACAGACACACACACACACACAGACACACAGACACACACACACACAGACACACACAGACACACACACACAGACACTCACAGACACACACACAGACACACACACACACAGGCACACACAGACACACACACACAGACACACACACAGACACACACACACAGACACACACACACACAGACACACACAGACACACACACAGACACACACACAGAGACACACACACACACACACACACACACAAATACACACGTAATTCCATGTTAAATAATGCACTGATCCATGGAGCAATTACAAAATAAATTCCTGCCAGTCCACGAAGCTACCTTACATCACGTTTATAACGATACTTACCCCCCACCCCACCCCTCGGCTTCGTCTTCAAGCTACATGTGTTTTGGATTTGATTACCGAAGGATAGGACACAAGTTTAAATCTTTTATTGAATTTAAACTAAATTAGGTTTTATCATTACTAAGTCCCGTATTGAAAACATTTACTCCACCCACGGACTATAGACGGGTCATAATATAAAACAGCAACACAAGCACATTATAAAACTGTCACATATGTGCCTGACCTCTATCTAAATTCTTTGTCGGTTGGTCACACATTTTATGTGAAGTAACTTATTGTGAACCTCACTAAGCTGCTAACTCGAGTATTATCGAAATGGCTTTTATTAGCATAGCTTTCTATTTTATATGTTCCTCCGGATCTTTTCATTGGGTCACAAGTTCTGTTTTTGTTCCTTGTTTGACTGGTGTAAAAAAAAAAATCCAATAAATTTAACAAGATTAAAAGAAGGAAGTACATCTGTAGACAGCAATTTATTTATTTATTTATAATCTCTTCATGACATGATTACGTTAATTCTTATTTTGATTTGAAGATTTCGACATTTAATTTAAAGTAATACACAAAAGAATATCGTCTCAAATAAAAATTAAAAAAAAAAAAACTATCAACAAAGCCCGTCCAAGAACGTTCCGCCGTCGTTTCAGTGTCATATTGTACCTTCCTCCAACAGCCATCTTAACCAGCCATTTTTGTGCATCACGTCAAAAATACTATTCATTATAGTTATATTAAATAACCTGTAAAACAAAGTTTTTGACTATAAGTCCCAACGCGTACCGCTCATTTATATGTTAATTATTTATTTTTTTTAGCGCATTTTCGAGATGTCGAAATCGCTATTGCACCCGTTTTGTCCGTCCGTCCGTCCGTCCGTCTGTCATCACCCTGATCACAGCATCCATAAGTCCTAGACCCATGATGTATATATGTTTTTTGTATGTCCTGACCTGCCATTTGTGCATCAACACTCAGTTACTCGATCCGTTTAAAAACCCCGTTAAATCTACCAAAAAATATTTCGAATCGAGAGGTAACACTAGCGCAGGGAACGGCCGCCATTGCCGGAAGTCGAATGCACAATTCTTCAAACATTGAAGAGTGGTGCGAAAGGGTGCAAAATAATTAGTTGTTTTTTTTTTAGTTGACGTCATTAGAATATGTGTAAAAGTTTAGAGAGTTTTACGTCATCATTTGTGGTGACTTGTAGTTGGATTAAAGAGAAAATAATTTTTTTTTAAATGTAAAGAAATGACTTTTAAATAAAAAAAATGTCAGGTATATTCATTACACAAGAAAATTCATAAAAATATGTCTAAAATCTAAACACAATTACTGATAACTACATAATTCTGATATCTAACATAAGTACTGATACATAATACGAAAATGCGCTAACACGTCCTGAATTCCAATAGGTACCAGGCTTAACATGATTTTTTTTACTTTTTACGTATTTGATTATAAACGTATTTATATTAATTAAATTTGATATAAAAAATTGCTTTCTACACTGAGATCCGTATAGTATTCGGATCTGCGATAAATACTTGCCGAATCCAAAAAGTGGGGGAAATCTCGATATCCGACTGTCTTTCACCCCCTTCAATCTTTTCCCGTTTTTTTTAAATCATGTGCCACGAATCCATCTCTTTTTTTCCCCCCATATGTGTTTTAAATTATCTCTATATTCGAAATATTTGACTTGGACCATCACTTTCCACGAAAAAATGACACACTAATTACAGGTTTTTTTTAAAATTAATAACGAAATATGTATCTCAAGGGTATTTAACAGAATTCACAGCTTCCTTTACATGTAAACAAAAATAAACCCCTCGCTTCGTGTGAATATTGTGATGAAATTTTTTTTAACGCATTTTCAAATAAAGAAGTTATCCGTAAAAAAGGCCACAGTTCAATTTAATATGCGCACAAGAAAAAGTGCGCACTGCAGTTTGACAATAACTGTTTTTTTAAGCGCCCCGCTCAAAATAAAGTCTTGGAAAACAATACGCAAAAAAAGGAAAAAAAAAAAAAAAAACAAAAAAACGAACTGGCTTTGAGCGTCCGCTGTTCGAGTCTGAAGGAGTTTGAGGAACCAATCGCTATCGATGATGGAAAGAAAATTGCCTTTCATTGTATAGGATTGTATATTTTCAACAAAAAAAAAAGATTTACAAACATATTGTATTTCTAAACTTATTTTATATTTTTTATTGTAAAAATAAAATAATTATTATAAAATTTAACCAAAAAAAAAAAAATCAATTTTCTTAAAGTGAAAACCGTGTTTCGGTCTGAGAAACAGCAAAACTCTCTTTAGGCTCTCGTGTGCTCGTATTGACACAATACCCGTTTAAGGCATAAATAAAATCATTTTTAATAAATAAGAAATTGTTAAATTATTAAATAATTTCATCAAAGCGTTTATGTATTCGGCCTTTAACACGTGAATACAAGAAATACCACAGCAGATAATCTAAATCAAGTGAAACATTCCGACCTGATTAATAGACCTAACATACTACCCTAGTTCCCGTATCACTGGTGATCTATTATCAACTGATTTTTTTTCACCCATTTAAGATGATCATTTCTACACGCTCCTTTCTCCCGTCCTCTAAAAGGCATAAATCTTATTCTTAAACAGGGCCATTCGTCTCATCAAATCTTCGTTAATGACATTTTTGCCCATTAATCAATAGGCTCTGGTGCTAACTGCCATGATGACGTCATCGGCGAGAATGCGATTAGTCCCATGTGGTGGAGTTTTCCCGTTAACAAACAAAACAAAACGGCCTGCCATGTCATGTTTCCCTACTTGAGGTGAAGTTAAGGTTTCGTGGTCTGTTATCAGATATTTGACCTAGTTAACACTGTCCACTCTATTGGATGGTGTTATCAGATGTCTACTCTATGGTATGGTGTTAACAGATGTTAGCTCTAGTTAACACTGTCCACTCTATGGGATGATGTTATCAGATGTCCACTCTATGGGATGATGTTATCAGATGTCCACTCTATGGGATGATGTCATCAGATGTCCACTCTATGGGATGATGTCATCAGATGTCCACTCTATGGGATGATGTCATCAGATGTCCACTCTATGGGATGGTGTTATCAGATGTCCACTCTATGGGATGATGTCATCAGATGTACACTCTATGGGATGATGTCATCAGATGTCCACTCTATGGGATGGTGTTATCAGATGTCCACTCTATGGAGTGGTGTTAAATGATGTTAGCTATAGTTAATACTGTCCACTCTATGGGATGATGTCATCAGATATCCACTCTATGGGATGGTGTTATCAGATGTCCACTCTATGGGATGATGTCATCAGATGTCCACTCTATGGGATGAAGTTATCAGATGTCCACTCTATGGGATGATGTTATCAGATGTCCACTCTATGGGATGATGTTATCAGATGTCCACTCTATGGGATGATGTTATTAGATGTCCACTCTATGGGATGATGTTATCAGATGTCCACTCTATGGGATGATGTCATCAGATGTCCACTCTATGGGATGATGTCATCAGATGTCCACTCTGTGGGGTGGTGTTATCAGATGTCCACTCTATAGGATGATGTCATCATATGTCCACTCTATGAGATGATGTTATCAGATGTCCACTCTATGGGATGATGTCATCAGATGTCCACTCTATGGGATGATGTTATCAGATGTCCACTCTATGGAGAGGTGTTATATGATGTTAGCTCTAGTCAACAATGTCCACTCTATGGGATCTTGTCATCTAGGCATGGTGTCATGAGATGTTTGTCTAGTTTGTTTAGAAGCTTTTGCTGGTTAAAGCGAGTATTTTTTAAAATTCTAATACTTAAATTGTGAATACATGACATAACCTTTATTACAACGTTCAATTCAAACTTCAGTTGGAAAGGACCAATTGTCAGAAGGCAAACTTTTTATATAATTTTATTCTGAATCATAAACTTTTAAAATATATATTTCTTTTTAAAAAAGAGGTTCATGAGCGGATTGAATTCATTTGGCTCCGACATGGTAAGATTACACTCAATTCATTTGCCCTTAATTCTATTTGTGAATTCCTTAAATTTGCCCTTGAAATGATTGATGTAGATGATTCCCGATTCGGCCTTGAAATGATTGATGTAGAGGATGCCAAATGTTGCTTTCATAAATTCAAAGAAATTTTCTTAAGGGTCTGTTCTTGATCGGATTAAAAAAAATATTTTTTTTTTGAAACTTCTTTTCACCTCCTGTCACGTGAGATAGGGGCTTTCAGTTATAACCGCTTGCAATATTTTAAAAGAAATATACTGAAAACTATATAGTAACACTTTATCATCATGCCATATAATATTATTTATCAATTAATATTTCAATACTGTACAATTTTTAGAGTGACTGAAACATTGTATGTATAATATGTACTAGCGTATCTACAGGGCATATTACTTTATGGCCGATCCATAAGTTATAAAAATTCCATATTACTACAAATGTGAACCTCACTCTACTGTATTATTATAAGAAGAACCGTGGTTATTGTAGTAGTCTAAGTTTGCCTTTAAACGTGTTCCAATTTCTGTGAATTCTAATAAATATTGTGTACGCATAGAAAATGACTTTACAGTACAGTATTATATATCTAACAACACTATATGGTGTTAATGTCCACCTGTACTTTGTTTCTTATTTATTAAAATATTGTTGCAGTACAAAATTAAAATGTGTTTGCATTACCAATACTCCATTAGTGAAATACATAACTGCATACAATATTACTACATTATTACTGTATTAATGAATAAGAGTGCCTTTAGGTAGTGCTTGAAAAGCATTTAGAGCCATATATAATCTCATACTGTATCCACTATTCACGGTTTTCCACCATGCGCGGTGAAGTAAAGAACTTAACCCCTGCGAGCAGCCAGAAAGTTCTGTATTTTTCGAAACATTTATAAGCTCATCAATTCCTTCTCGCTGATGTTAGAATAACTCATGTATGGCTGTGTCGTTAATGATTGATTGGATAGAAGAGTATCCCATAATTATCCCAAATACACAGCAAGACCGCTGCAACGAAGATTTTCTGAGGAATGTGGAATTCGTCTGCTGAGGGTCAGAAGTTATATGGCTTCGTCAAAAACAGGGCCTGGTTTGGAAAAAAAAGAGATGGATTCGTGGCACATGATTAAAAAAAACTGGAAAAGATTGAAGGGGGTGAAAGAGAACTTTACTAAAAAATTAGATATCAATTTGCTAGACATTCTGACGAAAGGTTTGAATCTAACAATGTCATATTGAACATTGAGAAAAGCCTACAAATTTTGAGATACTGGGCGACAAAGGCACCATCACACTTTTTCTATACAGGAATTCCAATGCCATTCAAACAATTTCATCTAGTGTAGAAAAATTAAAGGATTGAAAGGTATTTCTTGATTATCATTAATCTTAACAGAAATGAAAGACTTTAAGGAGAGTTAAGAGTTTATGTTGCCACAGAAAATAATCATATTTGAACTTTTAAGGAACATATTTGCTGAAATAATTATAGAAATATCAGTGTATAATTGAATATTATTAAATTATATTACACAGGAACTCCCCTTGTGCGTGTTTTTAAATTGCCACATCACACAAGAACTTTGATCCAGCGTGCTATCGATTTAAAGCGATTTGCTGGCTCGTCTTTAAGGACAGTTCAGCGAAGGTCAACCCAAAGCCCTGTGGGCAAATGGGAAACTCCAAGCGGCTCTTTCTAACCAGTTTCAACACGCAAGGGCCATTAATCCATGTTAAGACGGGGCATAAAGCTAATTAAACGGGAACCCTCCGGACAAGAGCGTAGCAAGACCGTTGTGTACAGTCTAAACCCTCCTGTAATTGGAATGTAACTCTCCTTTGATTACCAGACAAGAGTCGCTGCCCCTAGTTATTAGCCGGCTGATGGCAGAGCATGCCGGGAAGCATGTTGAGACCCTTAAAACAAAAACAAAACAAGATATTGTAAATATATAGATACATAATATATATTACACTTGCGTAATCAACTAGAAAGATTTTTTTCCCACCAAACTAGCTACATCCATCTATTTAGATAGATCTTTGCGTAGCCCTGATTTAACAAAGTTCGAAACACATCACATATATTTTTTGTCATAATTGTAAAGATGCTGCTCGGATCAAAATAATTATTTCATCCAAATAAATCTTACAAACAAATTATCAAACATTTATTGATTTACCTTCGTTCTTCTTGCTCGACAAGCAGGGGTTATAAATTCTTGTATTGAAGACACAAAAAAGTTCCATCAATGAAGAGGGTTTTAAGCTCGTAATTATCTCCCCATTGCAAATGACCTGGAAGACGAGTGCAATTGATATGGGTTGTGTTTCAATGGAGATGTATGACAATCGTTTTCACAGTTTTCTTATTTACGGATGAATTGATGTGTTTCTTCCAACGAGATTTTGGGGGGAAAAAAAGTGAATTTTAATGGTTTTGTCGCAGCGAAAGCAACAAATTACACCTTAGATTTCGTAGAGGATTTTCTGGTTGTTGAGTGCGAAATATTTATTTTCTTCAAAGGGATCAACTAAAAAAGATAAGTGAAACACTTTGATAGAATCAATTAGGTCTACCTATCAGTTCTCTCGGTAAGCATCTTTGAAGACTGCACAACAACCGCAACTCGTTAATCTTTACTTTCAACATTAATTAAACAACAATCACCATTAGGTAGAGTTGTATTTCATCGTGTGTCTGAGCAGTCCTATCCTTGAGTCACAAACTATACGCGAATTACATAGCTTATGTGTCAATTAATGTTTTAGTAAGGATATGAATGTTTAACATTAAATGTGTTGATAATTATAAGCTTGTTACTATTGCTAATGAACAAATGAGGGTGAGACTGCAATCAGGCCTGTAAATTAGTAAATGGCAAACAGGTAAAAAGGGCCTGAGTTTGTTACGTCCTGTCAGGCTAACTCATACACTGTTCACCTGTTTTCAATTTACTATGTGTACAAAACTGTCATGTTATGTTGTTGTTAGGATATGAATGTTTCATATTGATTGCATAGATAATTAAATATTTAATATTATTTTAATGTAAGGCGATGTAGGCCCAGTTTCATGCTAACGCACTACGCTATATAAATATATATCTATTTATTATTACTATTATTATGCTGTCAGCCATATGACCAGCATATAGACAATTGCAAATAAATAATGCCTAGCAACACTCGCCAAAATAAAACAAGTAGTAACACTTACCTTTTAACTTATGCAAATGTTATATCACCAGTGTATCAAGGTTTAAAGATTTAACTAAAGGTGTTATTTTTGTAAGTTTTGAATATTCTCCAGGAATGAATCTGGCAGCTGTATTTTAAATTTTGTTCTAGTTTATCAATGTTTTCTTTGGTGAATGAGTCCCATACAGATGATGCATATTCTAGTATAAGTCTCACCATGGTGAGGTACCATTTTAGTTTTATATCTTACTTACATTTGTGAAAGTTTCTTTTTATAAAACCTAAGATATTGTTAGGTTTTATAATAATGTCATTGACATGGGAATTCCATGATAGTTTCTTATTTATTAGGACTTCTAAGTATTTTCATCTTTTGTTTGGGTTAGTTCTTTTCCATGAATGAAATATTTGGAGTTTATTTCTTTATTTTTCTTTGTTACTCTTAAGTTTGACGAATTTCTTGGTGGAAAGATATACTCCAGTTAATTTCCCATTTTAATAATTCATCCAAGTCTTTTATTAAACTTTTGCTATCTTGTCCTGAAATTTTGTTCTATATATTATACGATAATCAGCAAATAACCTAACTTTTGTTCCAACTGAGATGTTGTTGGGTAAATCATTTATAAAAATAGTAAGGGATCTAACACAGTTCCTTGTGGAACTCCTGACTTTTATTGGTGCAGATTTAGATCCATTAGTTATTATAGTTTGCTCCCTACTTAAAAGCAATTCTTGGATTCAGTGATGTAAGGGACCTGAGATTTCAAATTAGTTAAATTTTATAAGAAAAACTAAGGTGATTAACTGTGTCAAATGGTTTTGAGAAGTCTAGTAATATTGTATTTATTTGAACATTATTGTATAAGCTTTTTGATAGTTCAGCTTTTAGACCTATTAATTGTGCTTCACATGATCTGTTTTTTCTAAAGCCGTGTCGATGTTGATATAAGGGATTATATTTGTCAAGGGGGATAACTATTCTACTATATATTATGTGTTTTAGTAATGTACATGTGATACTAGTAAGTGATACATGTGTGTAATTACCGTTGTATGAATTATACCCTTTCTTAAAGAGTGGAGATACGTTGGCTAATTTTCAATCCTGAGGCACATTAACCTGGTTTAGAGAGGCTTGAAAAAGAACTACAAGGATTGGGGACAGTTCATTGCTTAGTTCTTTTAACAACCTGGCAGGCAATTCACCTGGACCAGTTGCTTTGTTTATTTTTAAGTTCTTTAGGAGTGAATGTATACCTATCTCATCTACAGTTATGTCACCCATTTCTTCCATTTATTTAAATTTATTAAAACTTCCTTGCCGCATGAGGCAGAAAATGATGATGCAAAATATGTGTTAAGAATATTAGCTTTAGTCTCATTATTGTTATAGGTTTTATTATTTGAGCATTTTAGTGTGGTTATAAGTTTCTATTGTTATCTTTAGTAATTACATTGTTTATATATTCATAATCGCTATTTTATCGATTAAAATAATGTTAATCGACAAAAACTTTTACCGTTTAATCGAGAAATTAATCGTTAATTTCCGCAGCACTAAATAAAAAGTTTCTTTTTAATGATTAACGTAGATGGTGTGTAATGTAATGTCATGCATGTGGTTATTATGATATGAATGTTTATTTAATTACTAACTGTATGTCATTATCTCCATGTAAAGCGCTGTGAGCCCGTCTCCCTGCTTGGAAATATTGCTATAAAGATTATCAATTTATTGCTATTATTATTAACACTCTTATCCATTATAGTTTTTAGATTTTTTTTTAATGTCTTTCCTAATTTCTTCCACGGGGCTAATTGTGCTGAATTGACTTAGGAAACTTTGTTGGAAGTTAGCTGCTGATAGGTGTAATTTTATTATATTATATTTATTCCAATGATAATCAACTGGATAATGAAATGATTAATCGTTAAACTGCATTCGAGAGTGTTATTTTTTTCATCTCTGGGCTAAATCTTCATCCCCAGAGAATGAGATTTTAAACAGAACTTTCGATAAGATCAGGCTTTGCTTTGATATCTGAGCTGAAACGGCAGCTGTGTGTGAGAATATTAGGCCGCCCGCGTATCTCTATATGAGATATTCAGGCCGTCCGGCCATTTTCTGCGTGTGAAGCCTCAACTGTCAAACAAAGTAATGGTAAAGCTGAACATAATTTGTTTAACATATCTTATTATGACTTTAGGAAGACGTATTAATGCATTTCATTTTCTTAGCACTGAAATTCAGGTCCGATACTTCGTTTATAACTTTTGATGCATTCCCATGACAAAGAGATACACGAATAGCTATTTGAAATCTTCCTTCTTTAGTGTTTATTCGGGTGTGTGTTCGCAAATATGTTTGTCAGAAGTCACATCCTGCCATTAAAGCCTTCATCCACTATAATTGCAATCTCAGTTTTTCAAACACATTCATTTGTGTTTAAAGCCATCCAAATCATAATACCATTTAAAATATTCCCGTTTGTAACACAATATTTTTTAAAAAGTTATTGTAAGTTATTTTTGCAAAGCTTTTAGAAGGGAAGTGTATATGGGGCTCCCAGCCCGAAAATGAGTGGATTTAGAATTTGTGTTTCATGAAGTATTTGAATATCGCCTCACAGGTATATTTTACCAAGTTGGGTATTTATCAATCTATCCAGCAGAAAGCAACACTCTTGATAGAACTAAAGAATTTTTTTCTAGGATTATTATTTTAAATGTTAAACCGGTATAATACTTGGAAAACTGATTCAAAACAGAACGGGATTTTTTATGCAGCGGACTCGCAATCGAACCTCGAAATGCAGGTCAAAAGAATACTTCACATACACCTCTGCTGTAGTTGTTTTTCCGGTATGAACATTATATAGAATGCCTGATTTCACACATTGCCTGTAACAGCTGCAACTGTAAGCTGAACAATTATCCTTAATATAAATTCACAGTACACCATCAACAATTTTGTACTTTTTCTACTTATTAAACACTTTAACAGTGTTATTCAGAGTCATGGAATATTGGACATATATGTTACTGGCAGATCTTAACGAGCTCTAAACCAGATACTATTTCTTTGGGTAATTAATTAAAATACGAATTATTACTTTGATATCTTATCGTTTGAACGACATACACGATTTTAGATTTAAGTATTCAATTTTAACAGTTGTGATTTTAACTTCCTTAGCATTTGGTTTTCTTTCATACTCGTACCTACTCTGTTTAAGTCAAATTCTTTTTTAATTTGTATTGATTTGTAGGATCTAACATAGTGTCAATTTAATACGAATTATTTATTTGTAATGATAAATTCGTGAGCTGAAACTTATACATTTGTAAACCGTCTAATATTTAAGCTTAGAATATATCGTTTCATATAAACAAAACATTAACAGGATTGAAAGCTTAATGGCATTTCAATAAGAACATCCTAAAACCGATTCATCTGTTACTTGTTATTGTGCCCACTACAGATGGTAATTGTTTTCTCAACTATCAGTTAAAAAACAAGAAAGAAGTGGGGGTTTCAAAATGTTTTTCCTTATAAATCTAACACTAATCGCATAACACGACATAGATGTGGCTTTACTTCCCAAATGTGGGGAATTTATCCTACTGTTGAGTCCGTCCATTCACTAATGGGGTGAGATATCTGTAAACTCGTATCACCTCCCTGGTTCAAGCCAATAACAGCGATACTTACGCTGTCGTAGCACTCACAAAATTCAGTTTTCGATACATTTTGAATTCTAAGCCTACGGCTTCGACGTGTCTATCAGCAACAACACGGTGTCGTATTACCGTTTTATTTGTCACTCGTGATGGCCTGGTGTTCTGTCCGTCTACAGCATAAATTTGATAGGATTACCGCCCTTATCATAAAGCAATGCTTTGTAATCCCCACTGACAACGAGGTGCTAACAATATGGGAGTAAAACACAACCTTAGAAGAAAGGTCGCAAAGTAACTTCCTAAATCCACATTCCTGATTGTGTAGTCATCATAAAACCAACTGGCCACAATACATCCATCCCACCATCATACCGTCATACAACCATCTTGCATCACGCAAACACGAGGCCATTATAGAATCATACAATCAACTAGCAATCATACATCATGCAACCCCAATGCCATCATAAAATAACACAACCCTAATGCTATGATACCATCACACAACCCCAAGGACATTGTAACACCATACAACCATCTGGGTATCAAAAAGTAGATGTTCTTGAGTTTTTGGAATGGGCCGATGTGTCCCTCAGAGCAAGGAAATTCTATAGTATTCACGACGGACCAATAAGTTCAACGTGATATTTATTGCTTTCTGGGAGAGATGTTTAATTTAACGTCTATCATTTAAATTTTACAATCTTAATGGAAGAAGATTCAAATAAATAAAATCTAATAAAGTGTAGTAATTCTGACAGTGTTCTGACATTGTTCTGACAATGTTCTGACATTGTTCTGACAGTGCTCTGACAGTGTTCTGAGTGTTCTGACATCGTTCTGACAGTGCTCTGACAGTGTTCTGACATTGTTCTGACAGTGCTCTGACAGTGTTCTGACATTGTTCTGACAGTGCTCTGACATTGTTCTGACAGTGCTCTGACATTGTTCTGAGTGTTCTGACATCGTTCTGACAGTGCTCTGACAGTGTTCTGACATCGTTCTGACAGTGCTCTGACAATGTTCTGACATTGTTCTGACAGTGCTCTGGCATTGTTCTGAGTGTTCTGACATCGTTCTGACAGTGCTCTGACATTGTTCTGACAGTGCTCTGACATTGTTCTGACAGTGCTCTGACATCGTTCTGACAGTGTTCTGACATTGTTCTGACAGTGCTCTGACATTGTTCTGACAGTGTTCTGACATCGTTCTGACAGTGCTCTGACATTGTTCTGACAGTGCTCTGACATTGTTCTGACAGTGCTCTGACATCGTTCTGACAGTGCTCTGACATTATTCTGACAGTGTTCTGACATTGTTCTGACAGTGCTCTGACATTGTTCTGACAGTGTTCTGACATCGTTCTGACAGTGTTCTGACATTGTTCTTACAGTGACACTGTTTAGGGTTTCTGTCAAATGTAAACCTTTATATGATC
>MUZC01000861.1:619603-641880 GCA_002072015.1 Radix auricularia
TCTGACATTGTTCTGACAGTGCTCTGACATTGTTCTGACAGTGTTCTGACATTGTTCTGACAGTGCTCTGACATTGTTCTGACAGTGTTCTGACATCGTTCTGACAGTGTTCTGACATTGTTCTTACAGTGACACTGTTTAGGGTTTCTGTCAAATGTAAACCTTTATATGATCATCAAATTACATCCTTACAAATATTTCTTACTAACTAAAAGCACAAGAGAGTGAACATTTGGGACACAATAATGTTAGAGTGAGATCAAAATTCAATACCACTTAGAAAGGAGGCGTTCACCTTGTGTGCTAAAACGTCAGGTCAGCGTGACCCAACTTAATATCCAAGCAACACCTTAATGCTCTTAACACTTCTTAATATATGGACGGCAGTAAACAGCTTCTTATATTGTTACATGTCCAAAGTCTAAAACCCAATTCTAAAGCATGATTATCATTCAAAAAGGGTCTGAAAGAGATTATCTTCACAAGGGTTTGGAATAGATGTTACAGTAACAGTTTTCTCTAAACCCAAAGGATTAAACAAGAAGGTTTATCGTTGACTGGTATAAAAACTATCAACGTTAACTAAACAAATAAAAAAAAGGCCGATAATGGAAAATAATAAAAGTAGAATATTATTAATTTTAAAGGGAAAATGACGAGGAGGGTCGTGATGAAAGCTATAATTGAATGAGTGAGATGTAATTCAATGGCTTCCACGGGCAATCAATAAATTGACGCGGCATCAACTTTTTGTAGATGCTTCAACAGAGCGTAAAGCTTTAATCTGATTATATTGGGCGCTAAAAGGGCTCCGCAGAATTAATATATCAAGGTTTTCTGCAAAAAATAAGCTCCGAAGATTATGTCATAACTATTTTTTGTACTAACATTTTATTTTCAAGACATTCGTTTTATCCCGAGCAATTTTGATTTTAACAGTTTTTAAATGCGTCTTTCTAATGTTCAAATAATATTTTACTTAGTCAATTACAAAATAACATTATACAATTCTACGGGAACGGTTCATCTTTTAACTTTTAAGATTACAATTTTAAATGAATCAATTATAAAAATAAAATTTGTAAGGTTTAAAAAGAAAAGTTTTTTTTTAACATGTCCTATTTCATACAGACCTATAGGTTGTGTGCTCTGGAATAAACTGATTTTACAACCTCATATACCAGTGTTTCTAAATCTGTGCGTATCGACACATTATTACCTGTTGAGAGATTTTCCAGGTGTGTCGCGATATTTAGTAAAACTATTTAAAATTGCTAGGGTTCTGAGCTCTGAAGTTGTTAAGAAATTATAAAATAGGGGAAAAATTTATTTTCTTGAATAAATCAACTTGGACTTCGATTAAACGTGCCCACATTATCATAAGGAAGTTCGCTGGCTTTCAAGAGGAAAAGTTCTTGACAGACTTGTACATCTTAAAATAGAAGCGATTTCTTTCCTTTAAACTGAAGATCAAAACTTCAACTTCATGACGATATCTGGTGGTTAAAGGTTTAGTTTCTTTCCAATTTTTTCGATAAATTTAATTCTCTAAATTTAAGTCGTCAAGGACCATCTGAGAACATCATTACATCTTAATCAAAGTTGAAGTCATTTAACGAGAAAATGTCATTGTGGAAAAATAAAGTATCGAAAGGTATATTCGACTGCTTTCCAGCTGTTAACAAATTTCAAGATAAGAAGAAAATAAAGTTAATAGGTAATGAATTTTTGAACGCTCTCATTCTAATTCAAACGTCTCTTCAACAATATTT
Organism: Radix auricularia; assembly: GCA_002072015.1. Taxonomy (NCBI): domain Eukaryota; kingdom Metazoa; phylum Mollusca; class Gastropoda; family Lymnaeidae; genus Radix; species Radix auricularia. The sequence continues at coordinate 621,376 of MUZC01000861.1, forward strand.
TCCATCACTGGACATCGAAGAATTTGCTTGGTTGCATGATCAATCCGTATGCAGTCAGTGAAGAAGTTATTTGACGACTGAAGAGGAGGTGCAGCTGATCGAACTACAACATAGCAAATTCTATCTAACAATGTTCATTGACAAGACTTTAGAAGAGTTCTGGCTTGCAGTCATGAAAGTCTATCTTTTAATGAGTTTGAAAGCAGTTAAAACTATGTTGCCATTTTCATCTTCCTTGTTCTGTGAATTAGGCTATTCAGTTTTAATAAAAATAAAGTACAAGAAACGAGAGAGACTCCTTTTAGTTGATGATGAGTTGTCAACTTTGGTGCCTCAATGGAATATAATGTGTTCCTTTAAGCAGGCACATTAATCACACTGATATATCACAGTAATATATTTTACAATAACATGTATTTTTTTCTTTTTAATAAAATTATTTAAAATTATTCTGAAATTTACATAGTGTGTCGTCTCCCAACAAAGTTTGAGAAACACTGTCCTATTCGCAGACCAACATTACAAGACCCACGATTACTAAACACGTGATTAATATTTTGTTCCCCTCAGAAATAATCTCTAACTCCTTAAAACATTTTCAATAGATCCTTGGCCATGATTCAACCTCAAGATGACAGCAGGAAAATAAGGCGGATCACAAATGAACGACAGCTGCCGAGACACAAAAGATTCCCTTTAATATCTTCGGTATGAATGCTTTTTTCCCACAAAGCTCCAGAAGAGCAACCTTCTACACTTACACATTTCCGGACAATGCATACTACACGCTTTAACACACACAAGCGTTGATTTTAATGGGCAAAAAAGTATCCACATTGATATTAATACACACATATACAACCCCTGGAGATTACACAATCACAAACCAGCGCCGTCTTTACTCCATTTTGGGCCTCTGGGAAAAGAAATAGTGTTGGTCCCCAGGGCAAAGACAGTGTGCCCCCCCCCCCCCCGCAGGGATAAAATATAAGTACACATAATATTTAAATAAATAACCATATTCCCATGGTGCCCCTATGCTCGTTGGCCCCTGGCACATGCCCAAAGGGCCTTAATGTTAAGACGGCCCTTACACAAACACATATGACCTGTAGCCTAGCTTAACACAAAACACACATCGTTATAGACATGTGTATTATAGACACTCGCACACAGAAACACATTAACTAAGCCCTGCATTTAAGAAATACATACATACATTACCTTGCATCTTTCAACACACATTTCACTAGTACCAGTATTTTTGATCAAACACGTCAGACAAAAGCCCTGAACATGACACAAGCAGTAATCTCCACCAACCCGCATTATACGAACACACAAATCTGAGAGCGCCGGGGCTTGTCTAACACAGTCCCTCCTTACCCATCCAGCATTTGCCTATACTCAAACCTCAGTATAAATGCATTGTCAACACATTCCAGTAAACGTGTGCACTGGATGACTTTTTAAAAAAAACGGAATTCGCGTTCGTGTCTGACCACGTGGATTTAGAGAAGACGTTTAAGTGTCCTCAAGACTCCACACAAAAACGATTCTCTCGACAGTTTTTTTTTTTTTAGATCGAAGATTCTTAATGTTAATCACATGGCCTATTATAACTGTTGGCATGATAAAGAAGACCATCAGCAAGAATTGGATGTTCATCTCCGAAGATTATGTTGATTGTTACTGTTCTCTCCATGTTATTACAGGGAACAGAGAGTCTTAGAAACAAAAGGCTAACAGTTAAAGGCTTGTTGTACCAACATAAAGCAATATTAAAGAATGAGATATGTTGAACAAAAACTATTTAGTCTCGACTTTGACCACAAGACCTCCACTTATTTTTCATGCAATAACTGTCCAGATTTTCAAGCAAGTTACAGTCCATACAACCCCCACCCCCTTAACACCCCCCCGGGGTCAGGTTCTTCGTGTTATTTCTCAAGTCTGATTTGCCTTCTTTTTCCACTTTTGTGAAGCTGCACTGAAGCCGAAAGAAATCAAAGGGTTATAATGAAAGGAGGTCCCTTTGGTGAATAGTTCTATTTCTTTCAATTACCTGCCCTTTGAAGACAGTCAACATGGGATAGTTCTGACTAGAATTGATGACGTCGAAAATTTCCAGACTGAAATCTTGTTTCCAAAAAATAGATACTCAGTGATGAGTTCGTTTGTGATCTGAGGTTTTGACCAATCAGATGCGGTCTGAAACTAACATCAGAAACGATGACATCATTTATGATAAATGTACGGGCATTTTGTTTTTTATCACTAGAAATATCGCGTGAACAAAATGTTTCGATGAAAATCAAGAAATGTCTGTGACATTTATATGTGTGTTGCATTGTTGCTTTTTAGTAATGAGTTAAAAATTTAAAAAAAAACAGTCCCTGAGAAATGTGCCGTGTATGGGATCACGGTGAAGGATATGAGCAAGTACAATAACATAAGACACAAGCCGAGTAGAAATATCCTCAAGACGTCCTTAAGTACAATGATAATTCTCGCATATCCTGAACTGCCCCGAATAAACGTTTGAATAAAATGCTCATCCCATGAATAGTAGTTTGATCATCCCTAAAGAATGTGCTATACAAACTTAGAGAAACACCCAGATTAACAAGAAGATCTACACAAATTTGGCTTTGCATAAATTGAACATCTTCAGATTTCATACTTGTAAAAAGACGATATTTTGACCCCATTCAGTAATGACTGTTGTGTGTTTCATTTTTTTTTTAGTTTGAATAATTGCCGAACGTGAAAAGACACGATTACACTCAAATATTTTTATGTGTAAAAAAAAGATTATATTGATGTAAATCTATGACACAGTTATTTCATTAAAAATATTTTTCAAATGGTCACTCACAACACAGTAAACGTGTAAGTGGTGATTGCTATTAAGATTCACGCTTATTACATCATTTCTTATTGCATAACAGATGATTCTTTAATTTATAAGATTATTTAGTCATACGCTTATCCATGCATTGAGCACAGTCTTTCAATTTTGTAAGATAATTGAATAATGATAGTTTTTTTGTTTTTTTTTTTAATTTCTTTTTTTTTAAATTTATGTATTTTTTTTTAAAAAATAAATTCTTAATTTCCTGCATTTTGTCCGGAAAGCTCATCCACGCCCAAAGCAGTAGATTATCTGTGTTTTATTCTTGCGAATGGAACAAAAGTACAATTACATTAACCAATATCCGCAAAAACCAGTTCTTATTACTCAATCTTTACATAATGCTGTCCCGGGTTGTTTGTCGAACATCAAAAAGAAACTCAATAAAACTATTTTTAGATCTGATATGTTTGCTGAAACATACTTTTGTCGAGTGTTGATTTCGGGTCAAATGCCACGGGGTCTAGGGTCAGTGTTTGAGGAATGTATGTGACACAGGAGCCAATCAAATGTTTGGGGAAGCTAAATTTACAATTCAGGCCCTTAGCTCTGAATCCAAGAACACTTCTTCGACCCACATCCCCAAATCCCCAGAAGTGCTTTTTTCTGGATTGCTCCTTGATTTATTGAGACTTGATCAATAATTATCAAGATTTTTATGTTGGTCGTTTCGTTGAAGATCTAAAGTACGAGGCAAATCTCAATTAGCGTTCGTGCAGAAATCCGTCTCGGTTGTGATAAGGAGGATCCGTAAATAAAGTCCAGACGAACCTAGTAGTGATTAACGGCATGCGTGGCCACTAGCCACCTTACTTGAAGGCGATGGACAACTTGACAAGAGTCCAGGAGTTTAGTGGAATTGGACTTGGAAGATATAATAGGAATATTTGAGCCGTTCTCTAATATAATTTATAAATTAGAATTTCACTTACCTTAAAAAAATTGTTAACTTTTGGAAACTTAAAAAAACTGAAATATTCATAGGTCTAAATAAATTTCAAGATAAATAGTCAGAGAGGCAAACAGATCGACACACACATAGATAGATAAGTAAATAGATTGATAGATAGATAGATAGATATATAGATAGATGGATGGATGGATGGATGGATGGATGGATGGATGGATGGATGGATGGATGGATGGATGGATGGATGGATGGATGGATGGATAGATATTAAAAGATACAATGTAGAACCTATACATTTATTTAAAAAATAACAATAACTTAAAAACGCAATTTAGTACAATATATTTTTTATTTTTATTTTTGTACATTATTTCTGAACGAATGAAAATAAAATAAAGCAATTGGGTTGAGAGCATAACGCGCGAATATGCTGGGCTGTTAAACGGGGACCGTGAATAGGCGTGGGAACACTGTAGAAATGACAATGTTGTTTTGAATTTTAAATTCTTAGACACATTTCATGATTTTATTCATTCTATAAACATATTTCCTGCCGATTAAGCGCTTGTCTAATTTTTTTTTTTTTAAATGGCCCATTTTCATCTGATAAAAATTCACTGTGACAGAGCCGGCGAGAGATCTCAAGAAAATTCTTGGTGCATTGCTTTGTTCGTTAACGAAATATTCCAATGTGCATGAGAAAATTTGCCCAGTGTTTGTTGAAAATAAAAGGACGCTCCTTTTGGTCTAGACTACTTCAATCTGACACGTTGCTAGCCTTGAGTTTTGTGATGAAGGTAGTCTATTTGCTTGCTAACTTGACTCCACAGTACGCCAGCTTTTGGTAGCGTTGTCGATTTCATTAAAGAAAGCAGATCAACTGAGCCGTTAATTGATGGGAGAAAGCGCATGAAAGTAAGCAGAAGCCTGATCAAGCTTCTGTTAAGGTAAATAATATTTACTCCAGGCTTCCTGAATGCTTCCATATGGTTATGGTGATCTAACGAAGTTCAGAGGCCAAGGACAAGAATATTTCTTTAATGAAAACTGATCATTGCTAATTGGAGCGAAAATAACAAGTGATAGCTCAATGTTAAGGTGTCTAGCGTTCCAACTGTTCAGAAGAAATAATTATGTTTATCTTAATACAATAAAATTGAAGAATCACATATATGTATATATATGAAATTGATAAGATAGTTAAAGGGAAATTACTGTTAAAAGCTGTTTTCCTCAAGCATATTTGCCCATTCTACTCCAATTACTGTAAAGTTTTAAGGACTTTGAGAAAGGAATAATACATATATATATATATATATATATATATATATATANTGTTCCAAAATTGGACGCAGTTGCATTTAAAACAACAACACAAACTCGGATGAATTTCCTTATCCACACCGCTATTTATCAAAAAGGGACTGATGGGAAATGAAGGATTATAAAACATAAGAGCGTTGAAACATGCATTTTCAAATAAACAGGTGGAGTTCTTTCTACAATATGCCTCTCTATGTATGAGATATGCTGTTAATTTAACATATTTAATTCATTCACTTTCAAAAACAAGAACAAACAAAAAAAAAAAAACAGAAAAAAAAAAGAAAGAAAAAAAAATATATATCTGTTGGCTCTGACTGAACATCAGGAATTTTTAGTCTCAGACTTCGTTTCAGAGTATTTTGACTGTTAAACACCAAAATGGACAAAAATAACATCATATTAAAGAACGTTCTATTTGTATTCATTAAGTATTTAAGATAAGCTAACTCCAGTTAAAAATCATAATTTATTATTTCAGATCTAACATCAGGATATGTTGACTTAACACTAAACATTCGGAGAAGTGTTTGGGAAAAAAATCGGCCACTTGAAGGAACTTAAATAAAATGCTCACACTTAAAATTAATGATTACTATTAACTGACTTATTTCGAACAGGATTCAAATTTTATTTTGTTATAATGTGTCGAGTACGATTACTTGTCTTCGAGAGTTCACCACAACACCAACACCTTTAATAAGAAAGTATGAACACGATACCATGAATACAATTACTTGTCTTCGAGAGTTCACCACAACACCAACACCTTTAATAAGAAAGTATGAACACGATACCATGAATACGATTACTTGTCTTCGAGAGTTCACCACGACACTTACACCTTTAATTAGAAAATATGAACACGATACCATGAACACGATACCATCTAAATCGATAAGGAAAATGAAGTCGTTTTTAAGTGGTGGGTAGGGGAGCTAAGAGATGAAGCGCAATCTCTCAGGAAATGAATTGTTAGGACTCATGTACAATGTTTTTATGATATCAGAGTCTATTCTTTGAAACGTATTAAGCACCTGTTTATACACTCTACACACTAACATACACATTAACAAAGAGATTAACAAAAACATGAGCCAACAAAAACAAATCACAGGAGAGGCAACATGTACTAACACAAATGTTTTCTCATTTACATGTGCATGCATTCAAACAATTACGTGGCGATATATATTTAACAGGAATACACTCACACTCACACATACACTCACACTCACATATACACAAAACACACACACTCACACACACATACACTCACACTCACATATACACCACACACACATACACTCACACTCACATATACACCACACGCACACATACACTAACACATACACTCACACTCGCATATACACCACACGCACACATACACTCACATATACACCACACACACACACCCACACACAAATACACTCACACTCACATATACACCACACACACACATACACTCACACATACACTCACACTCACATATACACCACACGCACACATACACTCACACATACACTCACGCTCACATATACACCACACACACACTCACACACACATACACTCACACTCACATATACACCACACACACACTCACACACGCATACACTCACACTCACATATACACCACACACACACTCACACACGCATACACTAACACTCACATATACACCACAGACATACACTCACACTTCACGTGAATCACACTCCTGATGCAAACTTAATACACAGAAATAAACAAACACACAGAAAACAGCCATCTAACGCAAGGATTTTAAACCCACGGCCCGCGGGCCGCATTCGGCTTTTGAAGTGTATTTTTAAATTATTTTTTTTTGCCTTCCCAATTAAATGTTTAAAAAAAGCAACAAACAAAAAAAAACCTATTCGTCGTATTCACGCAGCTAGCACTGTTTCACATCAAAGGTTATTTTTTTATATAATTTACGTAGCAGCAATATTAAAATAATATCTGATTTAAGTAAGCAAATACCATCTCATTTAAAAAACAATTTTATAAAATTTGATGTAATAAAATTACACAAATAAGCTACATTAGAACAAGACAGCGACATTTTTTTAAAAATACTTAGATGAAATTATAAAATGGGTAACAAACTAGAGTATGTCTTTCCAGCCAAAAAAGAGTTACTGTTAGGCGTAACAAAGAAAAATGAAGAAATAAATTCAAAATATTTCATTCATGGAAAGAATTAACCAAAACTGAAGATGCAAAATACTTCGGTGTCATAATAAATAAGAAGCGATCATGGAATCCCCATGTCAATGACGTTATTGAAAATGCAAACAAAACCTTAGGCTTCATAAAAAGAAACTTTTACAAATGTAATAGATATATTAAGATAAAATGTTACCTCATTTTGGTAAGATATGTACTAGACTATGCATTTTCTGTATGGGGCCCATCCACACACTTAAACACACACACATCACACACCCATACACAAATAGTTATAAAATATAACAAATTGAAAAGAGAGCTGCAAGATTCATTACTGGAGAATATTTAAAACTAAACAAAGTAACACCATTTGTTAAATCATTACAATTTGACACACTAGAGGATAGAATAACCAGGAGTAAAGTAGTAATTATACGTAAAACAATTAACACAAAGTTTAAAATACAACTATAAATAACTTAATTCAACCCTCAGATAGACATAATAAAAACACATTTCATGTTCCTATGCGTAGCTTGGGTTGTCGCAAGAAAGCAGGAAAACAAAACAGTTTTTTAACATTTAAAACTCTAATAAGAATACCGGACTAAATCCAAACATTTTAATAATGACGCAATAATCTTCTGTATAGAAAATAGGAGAAAACTTGATGGGGGAGGGATGTGCTGCCGACCACACTTCTACTAAGTGATTACTAAATAGCGCCTGCGATCACCCCTGATCTAACGCATCTTGTTGTTATGTGCATAGAACCTTCTAGGCTGCCGATAGTGTAACTGGGCTCATGGAGCGTCATCTGTGATGACCTGGTTAATTCGTGCAATTTTTTGCTTTACAAAAAATAGGTCGCGGTGTCATTTTATACACGCCATTACATTTTCACACATCTAGTTATTCAGGCATTAAACTCAAACAATGCCATTTAAGGCCGCGATCAGTGTGGTCGACTGGCATGTTGGCTCGGCTGGCGTACTGTGAGTCGCGTGTTTGAGAGCCTCTGGGAAAGAAGGGGCCCACACTCATCTGCTTAATGGTGTACGAGACATGCAAGCGTTGATGAGTGACCAGGGGCCCACACTCATCTGCTTAATGGTGTCTTAGAATCAGGGCCCCACACTCATCTGTTTAATGGTGTCTGAGATAAGCAAACTTTGATGAGTGACCAGGGGCCCACACCCATTTGCTTAATGGTGTCTTAGAATCAGGGCCCGACACTCATCTGTTTAATGGTGTCTTAGAATCAGGGCCCGACACTCATCTGTTTAATGGTGTCTTAGAATCAGGGCCCGACACTCATCTGTCTAATGGTGTCTTAGAATCCGGGCCCCACACCCATCTGCTTAAGGGTGTCTAGAATCAGGGCTCCACACCCATCTGCTTAATGGTGTCTTATAATCAGGGCGCCACAACCATCTGCTTAATGGTGTCTTAGAATCAGGGCCACACACTCATCTGCTTAATGGTGTACGAGACAAGCAAGCTTTGATGAGTGACTAGGGGTCCACACTCATCTGCTTAATGGTGTCTTAGAATCAGGGCCCCACACTCATCTGTTTAATGGTGTCTGAGATAAGCAAACTTTGATGAGTGACCAGGGGCCCACACCCATCTGCTTAATGGTGTCTTAGAATCAGGGCCGGACACTCATCTGTTTAATGGTGTCTTAGAATCAGGGCCCGACACTCATCTGTTTAATGGTGTCTTAGAATCAGGGCCCGACACTCATCTGTTGAATGGTGTCTTACAATCAGGGCCACACACTCATCTGTTTAATGGTGTCTTAGAATCAGGGCCCCACACTCATCTGTTTAATGGTGTCTTAGAATCAGGGCCCCACACTCATCTGTTGAATGGTGTCTTAGAATCAGGGCCCCACACTCATCTGTTTAATGGTGTCTTAGAATCAGGGCCCCACACTCATCTGCTTAATGGTATCCGAGAGAAGCAAGCTTTGACAAGTGATATCAGTAAGAGATTTGTTAAAACCCGTAAAAAAACAAACAGGACACACTTTGTTATGGTATTTGTTTATTTTAAAGACATCAAGCCTACGATAAAAATAATAGCGCTTTACAAAATTGATTTTACAGTAATATAAGACCAAGCCCAAGCTCTAGTTCCAATGTTGTGCATTCAATAAGTTTCAGGCTTACATATAAATCATTTATTTAAATCATTATAGATCTAGCTTCAAACTTACAATTCCCATTCGTTAATCACAAAACTCTAATCAGCTGCACCACTTCATTTACGAGGATGCGTTCAGCAAAGAAGACTCCTTTAATGGAAATGTCATTTGACACTTTTATTTGACTATTATAAAATAGGATTCATGCACGTGTAAGGCCACGCATCTATAATAGGATTCCATTCACCAATCATCGAAGATGGGACTGCGTATTCATTTACAAAAGATTACCTACAATATACAATTGAAATTAAATAATGTCCTTTAATTAAGAGATATATGTTATAAGTACCCTAGGCATAATAACTGTTTGCTGTGTTTAGATAGGAAGCTGCGGATTGGTAGTAGTAGAGAAGGTCTTAATACTTGATGTGACCTAAAGAAGACCAAGATACGTCTCTTAAAACTAAGCCCTGCTCCCTCGCTTTTCTCACACAAAAGTAAATTCTTCTAAGAATTATGTAGTCCACTCATAAATGTAAGCATTTTGAGACACTTCTTACAGTATGCTCCTTTTATCTATCATACCATTAGAACACCAGTTGGAAATAATTAATGGTATATAAGACACAACAGTTACGTAAACATGTATGGAATGTCGGCATCAAGGTATAGGTTAGTATCTGAACTTCTTCTACTTATCTATAGTCCCATCAACTTCAAATTGAATATGAAAGTTCACTTGAAAAAAACGGATATTCCCATTATGAATATGATTTCTTACTGTGTGGATAGTTTAAAAGATAAATGATACAAAGACACTGGTCAACTTTGGAGGGTTTATGTGGAAACTGAGGACATTGTCCGTAGGCAAGTCAAGTCTCGGACGTGCTTTTTTCGGCCGAGTTATTTGCCATGTGGGTATACCTTCCCGTGGTCAGTAAACAGCCGCAAGCTACGGCAATGTAAGCAAAATTCAGAGCTTGTCTTTCTTTCATAGAACAGAATCGGCGAATCTGTGCTGGTAACCAGTGCTAAAAATAAATTATGAACCATCTTTAGATATGAGTAGAATCATGCTAGGCACTATGAGAAGAAATAATTATATGTTATGGGCCCATGAATTTAGTACACGTTTTCAAACTTTCAAGCAGCCTGGTTACTTGTGATTATACAAGTTGCTTAACTCTTTACTTACCACAATTAACCACTACCTAGCGTACTGTAGTGACAGGATATAGAGCTGTTTCCCTACTAAGACACCAATGGCGCTGTTGTTTCTTTTTTCTTTTAAACCAAAGACATTCTTAAAACACAAACCAGGAAGTAACGTTTTAGGTGCTGACACGACAACACAGACAATGTTTTGAATAAATCAATGATGGAGACAATGAGACTAGTTAAAGCTCTTCTTCTCTTTCTGCACTTGAAAGGAAACCGTCATCTTGCTGTCAAAGTTTGAGTTATGGTTTATTGTAATACAAGAGGATCAAAACAAAGTGACAAATTGCAGTGAACAAGCCCGGAAACGAAGCACACTAAAATCATTCAAAGTTTTAAATTAACAATGCGATACTAAACAGATATCATGGATAAGCAAAAGAGGCAACAATCTTCTGAATAGAAGAAGCGTCTTTAATGTATACGATCATATATTATATATTTTCTCGACAGCTTGCAAGACACTTAAAACTAAAGCTCTAAACCTGACTTTCGTCTTTTCACGAAAAGACCCTGGTGTGAACTAATGGAATACCATTCAGTGCTGTATTCAAATATTGATTACAATTGAACGCCAATTATCATTCCTGATTTAATCAAAGGAAAGCAGCTTACAGGACATAGAGTGTAGTTATCTCAGCACACAGTTGCACACACTTCAGTAACTATTAATGACATAATAGTGTTCAGAGACATGCAGGTGACGGTGATATCAAATATTTATAGACTGAATGACTAGTGGCAGCAACAAAGCTTTTACCGGAGTCTCTCTAACATTATAATTTTTAGGCATTCTTCCGTCTCGCAAGACAATGGTGCATCATCGCTGGTTTGGGTTGTGTGCCTCGTGAGACAATGGTGCATCATCACTGGGTTGGGTTGTGTGTCTCGTGAGACAATGGTGCATCATCACTGGGTTGGGTTGTGTGTCTCGTGAGACAATGGTGCATCATCGTTGGTTTGGGTTGTGTGTCTCGCGAGACAATAATTCATCATCGCTGGGTTGGGTTGGGTTGCATTTCCTCGCGATGCTGTGCACACGAGTTCTGTGCTTTTTGTGTATACAGGCTAGATTTTTATTAATAAGCAATGATTCCATCGCCCCTAAGACATCCGATATAGTATGCTGTGAAAGAAACAACTTTTTATTTCCATTTGTTATTTAACACTAAATAGCCTTGTCTTTTCATGTGGTATTATGACCTGTATGTACCGTGAAAAAATAAACATTTAGCTCTGAAATATTAATTTGAAACACTCACTTTGAAGTCATTTCCATTGAATATTTAATCCCTGACTAAATTGCCGTGGTCCTTAACAACTCTCAAACAAAATAAAGAAGTAAAGAAATACAAAATTTTATTTTAAAAAGTTTTTATCTCAGTTTTTATCTCTATCAGCCCTTGACAATATTACCTTATTATCTCATTTCGATTCCTCTAAAAGGTACTTTTGGCATTAATATCTTATATATATAGTACCACCATATCTGTTTTATTATTTTACGCTAACGGCACACCTCCATTAAAAACTAATTTTATCTTTGGCATACCATTCATTTTTAAAGAACACTTCCGGTTGAGTGGTCCGGATGCATGAGATAGGCGGGGATATATGAGCCATTAAAGAAAGTTGCTCTAACCTCAGACAGCTAAGGGTGTGGTCCAAGGGTTTGTCCCAAAGTCAGACACAATTTAATCTCATTAAATCCCCAAGCTCTAAGTGCTTCACCTTTTACAATTTATTGCGTTAAGTCGATTGACCCACACGAAATAGTCCGTTAGATCACACGGGGAAACAAACAATAAAGTTAACTAAAAGTTCAACTCAGTAGATTTTGTTTTCTTTATTTTTCTTGGTTTATTACTATAAGTATTATTATTATTATTTTTCTTTTAAAAATCTTTTTTTAGTGGAAAATTTGAGGTATTGGGATGAGGGGATCCTTTGTTTTATAAGCTTAGAAGTGTATTTGTTAGAAGTGTACTTGTTACAAGTGTATTTGTTACAAGTGTATTTGCTAGAAGTGTATTTTTACAAGTGTATTTGCTAGAAGTGTATTTGTTAGAAGTGTATTTGTTAAAAGTGTATTTGTTAAAAGTGTATTTGTTAGAAGTGTATTTGCTGCAAGTGTATTTGTTATAAGTCTATTTGTTAGAAGTGTATTTGTTAAAAGTGTATTTGTTAAAAGTGTATTTGTTACAAGTGTATTTGTTACAAGTGTATTAGCTAGAAGTGTATTTGTTATCTTCAATTTCAAATACAAATCTTTTAAATAAAATTGAAACTCATTAGTTAGTGTTAAAATTATCAAATTAATTAGTTAAAAATTAAATTATTGTTTTATGTGTTTACTATCGGATTAAGTGTTATAAGGTATACAATTGACTAAAATATGAATTTCCGCCTTCTGCATGTTTATTTAAATATAAATATTGTAAGTTAACCAAAGAATACCTTGAAACTTCATTCTGTTATGTTAGATATGACTTAGACTATTGTAAATCTACATCCGCAGTTGTAAAGCCAATAATCTTTACAAGAATGTAATGGCCAAATAATATTCTCGATTTAATCAAAGACAGTTGAGTATTGTAAGATAATATTATTTTACCCATCAGATATGCCTGGTAAATAAACCTGGTTGTTGGTGAATAGAGGAATTAATATTATAGATGAAATTACATTGTCATAATATTTTATAGAGTGGTATTCTCGATACCACGCTCCTTTGTATCGAAACATCATTGAAAATATTTTTAATAGCTGGGTATTTGGCATATAGAATCTACGACGTACTAGCTGTTGTAAACATGAACAAATTCGTTGGTACTTAGCTGGACTGCCTGGGTGTCAATAGCACTCTACATCATTCGACACGGCATTCGGACATGCCTCGTCTTGCGATAGTTCGGTCTCGTGTGCATTCTTAATTATGGCCATTGTGTCTAATCCCGGTACAGTCCCAGGCAGGCTCGGAGCTCACTTCCGTTCAGAAATGTAGGCCAACAGATTAGTGCGCCTCATGTTTTTCATTTTTTTAAAAAGTTGGCGTGTAGCGAGCGGGAGAATAGAATAAGGAATATCTAACTCAAAATTAGAGTATCACAACACCTTTCTTCTCGTCTTTCATTCAAGAAAAATAATTTTCATTTATGCACATCACTTTGAAGATCTCGCCTTAATGTCTTGTCTTATTTCAAACCTGTCATCTTTTACAAATAGGCGCGAATGTTTATCAACACATGCCGTGGTGGCATATACACACGAGGTCAAAACTATAATGACAATAAAATAAAATCAAACCAAAACAAACTTATTCATAAAGAAATGTGTATAAATGTTATGAGCACATCGAACTAAACTGCTATCTTATGTGGTAAGACTTGTACTAGAATATGCTTCTTCCGTAGGGGACTATATACCAAAGAAAAGATAGATAAACTAGAACATTTTTTAAATAGTGCTGCTACATTCATAATGGAGAATATACACATCATTCAAGGGGATCTCCTTTGATAAATTTTAAAACTAGAAACACTTGAGGATAAAATAAAAAAACATCAAAGTAGAAACAATTCAATATGCGATCATTTCTGATTTGATATTGAACACAAATAGACTCTATATGTAACGCAAAAATATTATAACACAAAGATATATAACACAAAGATATTATAACACAAAGATATTATAACACAAAGATATATAACACAAAGATATTATAACACAGCCATGAGATAGACTTAGGTGCAATAACTCGTTTCTTATTCCTAATTCCAACATACAAATTTAATCCTTTCGCCCAGTGGCGTAGCTAAGGAATTGTACGGATTTTGGGGGCTCGGGGGCTTAGCCTCTTTTAGGGTAACGGCATTTAATGTTAAAATATTAAGGTGGCCCCTTCAAGTGGGGCAGGTTGGGGGCCCCCTTTAAGTGGGAGCCCAGGGGAAACTTTCAAATTTGGACCCCACTCTTCCTCTCCCTTAGCTACGCCACTGTTTCCGTCTTGAACACGGACGTGGAATGTGTTCCTTGATCAAAACAGATAAACAAACTTTTCAACATTTAAACTCTAATAAATAAAACCTGCAAGAATAGAAGAAAAAAATCCATTTGAAATGGCTCGTAATCTTCAGTAAAGCATGAGGGTTTGTAATGCTTTTTAAGCTAAGTTAGATAAGATTTATCGTTTTCGTTATTGAATCTTAAAACCTCTATGAGTCTGTGTGACATCTTCTTTCCATTTGCCCTGAAATTTTCCTGGTGTTCATATCTTGCAAGGCACTGGGTTTTAATTTTTTTTAAAAATTGAACATAATATTTATGAATTCTTGCAACTGGCCATTCGATTAACTTCAAAACTGAAGCCCAACCTACTTGAAAAAGAGTGAGAACAAAGCGATGTAATCTTTCAATACCACCAGCTCCTCACTTTGCAGTTAGATTTGATTTCTTTCTAGTTTGAACTTACTGTGTCAACAACATGTTAATTCGCGTAATAAGTTTTAGTTGTGAATTTTTTTTTTTTTTGGTCCCATAACCTCTTTTTATCGAGGTCGTAGAGGATTCTAATGTTTCCATTAGAATATTCTCGGGCTTAATAGACCCTGGCGGCGGGCTTTCTAAGCGTTAGTCATTGCACAACATTTTTATAGTGGCTTTTCGTGGGCTTGAACCCACGCACCTCAGCTTGTGAGGCGAGCGCACTATTGACTTCGCTACAAAGCCAGTTGTGTATTATGACAATAAATTTAAATCGCACGTAACATCTCTTTTCTGGATCGATTGTCTCCCAATCTAATGCTTGACTATTCAAATTGATCTGAAAATCTTTCTTTAAATCATAACTTTCAAAAATGTGTGCATGAGCTTTGATTTTCGTTCAAATTTGGGTGGTTAAGATTGTGAGAACTAAATTGTCTACTTAAGATAATACATTTTCTAGTATATATTAAATTGTATTATATTAAAATTATATTAAATTGCAAACAAAGGTGGTTAAATATCCTTATGCTAACAAATATATTTTACTTAAAAAGTAGGGCTGCAGCAAATTAACGATTTATTAATCGATTACTTTTAAAAATTTTATCCATTAAAAATAATTTGATCAAAAACAATTTCGAAAATATTTCAAATATTTTTTTTAAAATTTATTACAAACTTATATATTTTATTACATACACAGTTCATCCTGGTTTAATGTTATTTATTTGGACGTGCGTACGTAAACTAAAAGGTATTCCTTCATTATTTCTTGCAAAGCAGAACGAATTTGCTGTGTTACGTCACAAAATTTGAGTGCCATAGAATTACCACGACATAAACAATGTCGCGAAATAAAGAATCGCAACTTAACCGTGTCTACATATGCGTTATAAAAAAACAATTACTCGAAATTGGTCGATTAATCGATTAATTTTTTCACATTTATTGAACAATTTTTTTTTTTTAATCAGCTCCAGCTCTATTCTATTAAAACGATGTCTTATGTTGACTTCATTGTTTGTATCTGCCTTTGATTTGTCTCCATAAACCCGCAGACTCTAAGTCAGAGTTCAGCGATTCACGTATAAAACAAACTATTGAAATACGTCTCTCATTTTTATTTTTTAAATATTATTATCGGATTATCGTTTAAAAATACAAATTCAACTTAGATTCTATTTGTGCTTTAAAATTATAAATTAAATAGCACAGAAAAAAGGTTGTGTGCTCCAGATTGAAAAATTTTTTTTAAACGTTTTTGTATTTTAGCAGTCCTTGCCATGACTGCGCATAGTTACATATTTTCCAAACAACAAACTTGGACTATAAGTACAAAGCTCTTCACTAGAACACCTTCCAAAAAAAAAAAGACAAGACCCTCAGTTACAATTCACTTCCCTTTTCTATCGTCAGCTCTCCACTGCCGCACGTTAACAAATTAAATCCAAATTTAAGAAAGGAAGCTTCTAGTGAAGGGAATTATCGGGGGCACTTTCTATTCCGGGCAGCAAAGAGGGAGACAGTTTACGAGTGAAACTCCTGGGACACGTCACAGACAAAATGACGATGGCATGGCCAATAGACGCCAAGGAGATAAGGTTTCTCTTTAGTGGGTCACGTGATGCCTCTTCTTATCTTTGATGAAATAGAATGACGTGGGGGGGGGGGCGCATGGAGATTTTGGAGTTATTGAGCTTAGCAGCTAATGACTGAGTCGCCAGAGCTGGTCAAGCGCATCAGGGTCATGTTAAATGAATTATGTCAAACCTTTATCTTAAGGTTTGGGTGAATTTTATGACTTTTTTCAACATTTAAACCATGTTTCTGTTAGCAACTCAATACTGACTTTAAAAAAAAACAACAAAAACATGGCATTTACAGAAAATACAAAAAGCATTCACTCAAATAATCGTTATATTAGTTCACGTAAATGACCAAGTGCACATGAGTATGACAAATGACCCCCGCTGGAGTCGAAAGATCACAGCGGGCAAGATGAGTGGCATTAAAAGTAAAAAAAAAAGGCGAAGGGCTTCTTGCGTTCACTTGCGTTGTTCCGGCACAGATTAACATATAATTCGTAGTGTAGTTTTTATCACGTCCACATTGCACGGGGAAAAATTTGGGTTCAATTCCCAGAAGGAGCAATTTAAAAACAAAATTAAATGTGTTTTTTTCTGCATGTTCTTTTCCTATTTTTATTTAAGATGAATAACCCTAGAGTCGGAAATCACATATATGGTTTTGGGGCCGTCCATAAATGACGTCACGCGATTTTTGCCGATTTTATATCCCCTCCCCCCTACGTCACGCGTCGTCACAAAATCGTCGACCCCCCCTCAAAAAGTACGTCACAAAACTTTGACCCCCCCCCCCCCNTTTCAAATCACTTTTTTGTCATTTAAGTATTAATTTAGTGTAGGTCTACATTGTAATATCGTAACATGAGTGAAGCTATGTAAAATATATTAAATAAATTAAATAAATTAAATAAATTGTAAGCCAGTGATTCTCAAACTTTTTCGTATCAGACGACTGGCAAGAAATTTTCCACTTCATCAGGTGTCAGGTACCATTGCATTCTTTTCCCGTTTTGACATGATTTTCTCTGTACTTATTTGATAGCCCCTACTCAGCTTAAAGCCCTACAAGATTAAGCATGAATTCGGCTTGTTTTATATATTACATTTTTTAAAAAAATGTTTAGTTGCCTTGGCATAGCAAGACAGCTAACGAACAATGCAGCGGTAATGTCAAAACCCATTGATGTGATTAACTTTCGCGATTAAGCTCGCGAATGTGACTGTTGATATTACAAGGATCATTGCATTGTTGATCGACCTAGAATATATAGATACAAGACAATTACTCAAATTGATTTCGATCTTCTAATGACAGTTTCCTTTCTAAGTATATGCACATCACAGGCAATTGATCTAAAATTATAACATTGATATCACATCTCATGTTTGCTAAAAATTATTAGGTATGCGTTGGCAGAGGAAAATGGCCAACACTGTACAACACCCACATTTGAACAGGAAAGTAGGGTGTCATCTTGTGCGTCGCAAAATACAGTAATTCTTGCAAGTAGAGGACTGAAATACTATGATATTATTAAAATATACAACATTATCATACCTTTTAACTCCGAAGCTCACAAGCTTGATTGTTGTTGGTTTTTTTTGGTTGTTTTTTTTTCAATTCTTTCTTTTTCAGGATTTCACGTACGTCACACAACAGTTGTATATATAATGTCATCAATAAATTATCTCATTTGGGGTAAAAAGGGAACTCTTGGGGGGTAATGCTCAATCATTGTGGGCCTAGAATTTTTGCTAGAATCCGCTACTTTGGGGTTAACAATAATGTTAATATAAGCTTTTATAATTTTAATATTTAGGTATCCTATTGAAACGGTCCGGTTTTTTTCAAACCGTTTAATTTTTTTAACGGGCCTTCAAAAAAAAAAAATGTTTTAACATCCCTAGATTATATTTTATTTTAATGCATACAAATTAAGCATTTACTATAAATCATTACTTGTAACTTCTTTGTTTATAAAAAAAAAGTTATTTTAAAATAATACTTTTTTAAAATAACATCTGGGGTCAAAAGGGAATTTTGGGGGGTAATGCAGACTTATTTGGGACATATAACATCCACTACACTCCACTAGATATATTCAAATACGTCATGTGTACGTGTGCGCTTGGTAACCTTTCTGTCAAATTTAAAATTAATGCCTTAAAAACTGAGTTCAGAAGTAAGTTGTTTTGTGCTCCTCTCGAATTTTGATGTCGAGAATTTGATGCATTCAATAAAGTTAGTGAATACTTTTGACTAATTTTAAATGGACACATTTATTATTTTATTTAGAATGGCCAGCCAGAGGCGTTTGACCAAAAACCAATCGAAAAACTAAAGCAAACTTAAAACTTAATAAAAATGGATATTCGGTGTCGTTTTGATTTAGAATATCAACATATAATCCTATTCAGATCTTTTTAGACACTTGTCCTGTTTTTAAAACTCACCAGTAGCAGTTTCGAGGGGGGGGGGTATAACCGACAAAAAAAAAAGTTCGCAGACTCCTGCCGCGAGGGAACCAAACAAAAAACTGCGGTTACATCACAACAGCCTTTGATGTCAACATCAAACGACGCAGGGTTACAATTTCGTATGTTCTCTTGTGAATTTTCAAACTTAAGAATTAGGCCTATAATTATTTTTAATTTTCGTGTCTTGTTAACTTACGCCAACCGGCGTCTGATAGCCTATCGACCGGCACTTTGAGAAGCATTGAATAAAAAAAAAAGTCATTAAATAAATTTTAAGTGACCAAATATTTCAGTGGAAGTTTTATTTAAAGTTACTCTTTCGATGTGACGTCACATTTCTTCAACCCCCCTCCCTCCCCCACGTCACGCATCGTCACAAAAGTGAGACCCCCCTCCCGCCCCCTCAGGTGCGTGTCGTCATTTATGGACGGCCCCTTTCAAAGGAGGGTAGTAAAGGGTGGGGGCAGGTAACAACAACCGCAATGCTAGTAACTCCACGTTTACTCGCTTTTTTTCATTACTTCTTGCTGCCGTTTGTGTACGTTCTCTCATCCCCCAGTACTTTGCACTATCTATAATGAGCAAGTCTGCGGCATATGCTACGCCGCGGGTCATCTTGTATTTTTTTATGTTGTTTCAATTTTGAGTTTATTTTGTATTGAATTAATTGAATTACATAAATAGATTATGTTAGTATTAAAAGACATTATAGACTATAGCTATTTTGTAAAAAAATGAAATATCAAGAGCATTCATAAGTACTAGCCGTCCCGCGTCGTAGCATACGCCGCTAATGATTTAGGGACGGGTGACATTTTATGAAAGTAATTGTTGAGGAGAGTTTGTGACTACTTTTCTGTTACTGAGCACAACGGAGAGCACGAAGTTATGCAAATGTCGAGAAAAAAAAGCTTAAAGCAGTGTTGCGAAGAAAGGGGGAAATAAACGGACACAAACAAAAAAACTTTATAAAAATTAAAATAGAAATGTCTTAGCTGGGGCTTAAACCTACGACCTTCCGTGTGTTAGGCGAGTGTAATAGCCACTTCTCTACGAAATACATTCTATTCTGTTGTTCTGAAAGAACAAATAAGTTGACCTCCATTGAACGAAATGTTGGTTTCGATGAGCCCCCATCCTAAGACAACCTTTTTTTGCAAGCTGATTGGTCTGTGGGGCAGGAAGAAAGCTCGGTGTCAGGCATGGTTGAACCATGAAGAGATTTATATATATATATATATATATATA
>MUZC01000861.1:642304-705494 GCA_002072015.1 Radix auricularia
TTATTTAAATGAACAAAATGAAACAAAAAGAAATAATTTATTATATATAACCTATATAAATATTATTTAAATAAATATAATATTGGTACGAAAAAAATAAATTTTCTATACATGTTTTTATTCCAAAATATTCAATTATGAAGATTATTTTCCAACAAATTTTCTTATAGTCTATGTGTCATGTATGCCTTATTTGATTTACAGAGTGAAACGCAATTTAATAATATATGAAGGCTAAATCCATGTTTTTTAAAATTAATTTACATCTTTTGATGCTGTAAAAATACTGATATCGTATAACATTGATGCCTTAATGCGATTGTAATAAGACCAGCCGTGTTATATTCCAGGGTAATTAAACCCGCTTGATCCGCTTACTGCCCACAATTTAAATGCTCGAAACGTGTCTCTAACATATACAGGATGTGGAAAATTTATTCTAAAAGCCGTATGCTGTTTAATAGTATTTAATAGAACTCAACAGCTTTCTAAGTCTGCTGTATAAGGTTCTGTTTGCAAAGTTAGTAATATAATATTTTGAATTTTAGAGAAAATAATACATTTAATAAATTAGGATTGTCTTTAAAAAAGTATTTACCTTTAATAATTATAACGTATGCATAATATCAAATTAGCAGCAACAATGTTTTCCGATTATGATTTTAAACATAATGAAATTGTTGAGCTAACCTTAAAGGATACGTCTATAACGTTTATGCTCTTCAACTTATGATACAACTTAAGTGTTTTGAAAACGGACATTAAAGTTTACAAGTAACATATTATATTTACGAGCAAAATACCCGTGCTATGCTACGGGGTAGGCACAATGAGAGTAACTTTATTTAGTTTTGGTTCTCAAATTCTCCTGAAAAATTAATATAGTCGGATCTGGAAATTAGGGTTGCGATAAATCAAACCCTTTTTAATAAAAACAAAGATAAGTGTGTCGAGAAAAATAAACGTATTATTAGTTTAAATATTACCCATCAATTTTGGTATTTCTGCTTTAATATAGCAACATCATTATCATCCGTGGCTCTACAGCCCATGTAGGGCCCTGGCTTGCTCAACCACATCCTTCCATTCAGATCGATTGATGGCTTTCTATCACCATGCTCGAACCCCTTTAATAACGCATGGTATATTCTCTACCAGAATAACAAATGTCGTTAACAGCTACAAAAAGATAACGGGCAAAGTTCACTTTCTTTTCACGTGAATCTAAACATGAAAACAATATCTTTCCACAGGATTTCTTTGGTTCTTAGAAATATCTCGCTAAACATCCATTTCATTTATAGTTTAAGCATGAAATTAGTTCAAGACGAATAGGATATTTTTAGCCAGATATTACTTGTGAGAGTAGAAAATATGGTTTACTTGTTTTAAAGGCACATGTTCCTTTAACGTGAATAAAAACATAGGATGAATGCTGATTTTTAAGAAAATGGTGAGAAATTGATCTTCTTATAAATTTTATGTCAATCATTATATATTCCCGCACATTTTTTCTAATCGTAACAGTTCACTTTATATCAATCTCTTTTCCCGTTGTAAACTATTCATCTAATAAACTCAAAACAGCTTGGCACAAAATGAATTGTTGTCAGTGTGTTTTTCGACATAACACTCACTTCCTTATGCTAGATCATATGTTTAAGTCGTAATACCCGTGATATTTCTTTACACTTGATATATTTACACCTTAAAGAACAGTTTTTACCCAATGCGTATGTCATGCAACCGCATTGTTCGAGAAATGTACCCACTTTGTTAATGGATTTTTCATCATTCGTTAGGTCTTAGAGTAAAATACATGTGTTAAGATTACTTTTTTCATTGGAAAAGCTCTCCAAAACATTATTTCTATTTCTAGGCTAAGCATGCACTTAGTTAAATGAATAGGACTTCTTTTTGCGACAGATACTTTACTTTAGTTATGCAAATAGTATTTTCTATTTGGTGGTTGAACACTTCGACCCCGGACGATTCGACCCCGGACGGTTCGACCCTGGCAGTTTGACCACAGGACGTTTTGTCCCCGGTCGTTTCGACTCCGGTCGGTTCGACCACGGAAGGTTCTACCCCGGGTGATTCGATCCCGGACAATTCCGCCAAGGGACGTTTCGCCCCCGAACGTTTCAACCCCTTTCTATCTACACCGTAGAAAATCATTATTATTTTTGTTTGTATATATATAATTTTAAAAATACTGGCGCAACATTAGCAGACATAGAAATAACCAAATCACACACACATGCACATAGCCCCTCCCACACACACACCAACTTGCACCAATAGAAAACTCGACAGTTTTAACCATAAAACGTACCATAAGATTGCATTATTCTAGCAATAAGTCTTTTTTGTGTTAGCTTTTTCATTCATCTACCAATTAATCAACAACATCCATTCCTTTACAGTTTATGCATGACCTTTATTTAGGACAAATTAGATTTATTTTTATTGAGCTGTTTAATACTTATGTGATTCGGATGGGTAGGGTTGGGGAGATTTTTTTATATTGTCTATTTGTTTAAAAAAAAACACGTTGAATCGCAAGGTTAGGGTTTAAAATTTTACACTGCTGGCTTTCTTAATCTTTGCAAAAAGGACATTATCAGTGGCTAAGAAATAGTGCCACTCAGGGTTCGGCAGTATTATAAACTCATGACCCAAGAAATGAAAAGCACCCTTCAAATAGCTCACAAAGTTGCCCCTCTTTATAAAAATTACAATTCCGCTATTAAACTTACAACAGTGTATAGATCTAAATGCTTATTCACGTACATCCCTGAGAGTTTACTTTCAATACGAATTTCCTTAATGACAGTTTATAATGAAATCGATCCAAAACACTCACTTGTATTAAGTAAGCACCTAAGAGAAATACCTCTTCCTCCTAACAAATATTTGCAATTGTTTTTTTATGACAAATCACTCGTTGAATGCATCAAAAGTGGTTCCGTGTTAATTTTTATTTAAGAAATTTTTATTCTCTGTAATTTTGACTTGTTATAAGCCAGTATAAAATTTGCCTCCATCCGATTATATACATAGATGTATAAAAGCTTATATTAAAATGTAAAAATGATATTTCGTCTACAATTAAATAATTTCTTCACATTTATTTCTATAGCTATTTAACAGTGACTAAGGGAAATTCGTTCGAACCATTTTCGTATGATTTTATTATTGTAAAATACAATTAAAATGTTTAGAAAGGTTCAATTTCCTTTACAAAGAAATATGCACCAATCTTACCCAATTACATATTATAACTAAAATAATGCAATTTCAACAGCGACCATAAGTTCTTTTCACAGTTTATTTTCCATTGTGACAATTCATGCGAGTAATCATCCAACTAATGCGCAAGGGCTCATTTCTTCTAAAATCAAACATAAAGTAAAAACCAAGTAAAAAACCATATCTGAAAAAATCATTGGAGATTGTTCTTCTCATTAACAGTTTTTTAAGTCACATTCAATGACTTCCCGTTATCTTTTATTCAAGCACCCATGCAGATCGCATCGACAAAAACTTGTGTTCATAAAATTAACGGAATTTTTCATAATCCAGTGCATAATTTTAACTATACATAAAAGATTACGTGGTAACGTCTTTTCAATATTTAATTTCACTTTTAGCAATCTATGAATTAAATCGTTATTTCACAACTAATACAAACACACAGTCACACGCACACGCAGACGCACTTACACATATACACATAAACACACTCGCACACATGCATATTCACACACTCGGATTATAATCAGGATAAAAAGTAACATCAAATAAATTAATATAATAAAGCTTCATGACGCCACTTAATTGTTTTTTTTACGGCGCGCAAAACCACATCCTCTGTTAATCTCAAACCCAAAATCATTATGATTTTACGTCTATATTTTCAATTTTAAAAAAGTTAGCAAGAGTTGCGTGGTATAGGGGCTTCACACACACACACACACACACACACTGACGGACGGAAATGTGCTTAGGCGCATTATTATATAGATATTCGAGCTATATATAAATATATTTTTATAGGTATTGAGGTGACCGACTTGTGGCATTAAAGGTCTCTAGATAAAACCGAAGTAATGCTGTCTTCAATCATTTCTCAAACATTAATCAATAAATACTAGCTGAACCCCTGCCCCACCCCAGCCTGTCCAGACACTTCTCTGGTTTCAAACTATGCGTCTCATGCTAATGGCCACATTAATGTGCTAAGTAAACTTCACACGAGCTTACCAGCTAATTCAATTTATTTACATTTTTTTCCGCCAGAAGAATATCAGAGGATTTACACAAGCCCCCAAGGTAAAGTTCTGCTTTAAATAATGTTAATAAAATGTAAAGATTTTAGTATTTAAACGTCAGCTTTGATGACCTCAATATGCGATACTTTAAAACAGGCAAACTGTCAATCTTACATGCCCTGAGCAGATTGGTCCTCATTCGATGACTGGGGGCATCTTGTGTTGTCTAAAGCCGAGGTCCCCAAACCTCAGACAGCAAACCTGTACCAGTCCTTTGAGCAAATGGTACCGGCCACTAAACTAAGATTAAACTATTTCCTGGTTTTTACGGATGTGTATTTTTCGAGGATCAGGGCCGGCTTAAGGCGTAGGCAAATAAGGCACCCGCCTAGCGCCTCCGGATTAATCACATCATTAATCGGGGACGCACGATAATCTTTTCACATTTGTATTTTTTTTCTATGACATTAAGGGCCTAAAATTCCAATTCGTCTAGGACTCCCTAAGGCCGGCCCTGCGTGATTGTACGACCTTCCAACTACAAATCCTTGGAGTATTTTGAAAACCTTTTTTTTTTTTTTAATAATAAAACCCGAAACAAGAGTTGCTGTCTACACGTATTGCTAAGGCTAAAAAGCAATTCAATATTGATGAAGACTTAATCTTGCAATCCTCCGTAGACATTTGTAGGGAACATTTAGGACAGGCTGTTAGTTCAAATATAACACGTGCGCCTCTTTTGGCTAGCATTGTGACTTGAAGCATTATGGAGATAGCCGAAGAATTTCAGGCATGATTGAGGATTGATGTATCAAAATGGTGAACTACTCGCTTAACTAAAAACGATAATGAATCAATAGTATTTGTGTATGTGCAATATCAAGAGCAGAAGGATGTACTCAATGATTCTTGTGCACTAACATAGCCAGCAAACATCAAGGGAACAGAACTATTCAGGTCACTCGATGCTATGGCCATATATCAAGCCCGCTAAAATTGCCCCGTTTCAACTTTTACAAAAATGAAAGTGCTACCTGACCGGACGACTAACTGGCTTAACAGTTAGGATTACGTCGGTTGCACCTGAGGGGGAATCTACGCATTGTAAAGTTCACAGTAAAGTGCTGGCAAGTTCGACAAATCTCACACGAATTTATGTGTATGCTTGATGTCGTTAAACTTATTTACTCCATCAAAGCACATGGCTTTAACTCGCGCCTGTTTGAGCAGCTTTTGGGGGGAAATGGAAGCAGAGCACAGATGTGATCTCATGTACACAGTAAAAACATGGCTGTCCAGGGGGGGGAATCAGTAACAAGAGTTTTAAAATAACGAGAACCATTGCAAAGATTTCTATTAGAAAAGACGTAAGAAAAGGCAGCACATTTCAATGCTAATATATGATTAGCAAAACAGGTTTTCCAGTGCGAAATATTCCACCTCCTCACTCAATGAACTTATAATCTGTACCTTCAGGAGAGTTAAAAAAAATATATGTTTTTATTCAAGTTGGAAGGCAAATTATTATCATTTAAAACCAAGCTGTAGACAGCGCGTGATCTGAGACATTTTGGATTTGTTTCAAACATCGTCTGGGATTTTGGGCTTGACTAAGCCTGAGCATTCATTCTTTCAGTTATTGCACTATTACCCATCAAGCTGAACATTTATTCTTCCAGTTTGTGTACAATGGCATACCAAAAATTGTCGTTTCCGACATCCGATCTGTTTAAAGACAGGTTTTGTGCATTTAAATCAACCAAAACAACACAAATGAATAAACTAAAACTTTTCGGGTGTGATTGTCTCCTATTTGCCCCCAGATGGAATCGTCTTGTTGCAGGAGGCAATTCTAAGGGTTCTCAGTGATTTAACGTTCTAGAGATCTAAAATGTTAAATAACTTTAAATTTATTTCAATTTTAAAAGCTTCTAAAATGCAGTTAAATCAAAACAATATAAAACATAAATATTCAACTTCAACCACTACCCCCCTTCCAAACTCAGTGGACTGCGGTAGAAAATTGAAATTGTTACCAGTCACAGGCGATAAAATGATTTGGGACCACTGACCTAAGGCTACACGCTTTAACGCTTTCCCTTTGGTCACAATGATATGAATAACGTCATTACTGATCTTTATCTTCTCCTGGCGTGTTTCTATAGCCTTATTTAATGGAGTTGAATGGATTTCATGGATTCTTTTATTAAGGCAATTCATTATTTGAAAGTTACTTCAAAAATGATTCTTTGTTTTAAATGTCATCATACATGGTCTTGGAGAATGGAAAATAAACAGTATCTCAATAAAAATTTTAATGACCTTTTTTCTGATTCTAAATGCCGTGTTAGTACTTTTTGTAATTTCTGAACATATCACAGCTTAATACAACTCAATATCATTTTTGTACAACCGATTACTGTTTTATTTTGGTTGTTTCTAGACAGAACGTGGGACGTGGTGGTCGAGAGGTAGCGCTCTCGACTGTCATACTGATGGTCACGAGTTCGAATCCACACGAAGGTGAGGATTTGTTCTCGTCACCCATGGGTACCATGAGTCTCCGAATGGGTACCTAACTAGACAATAGTTAGGCGGCTGGGGTAATGCATGGAACCCCTATAGCCGTGGCCTGTGACCGCTGCATCACTTGCCAACAGATCATCTCTCATGGTCTGTGGACGCAATTATCTTCTGCATAGAAGGAGCGTCTGTTGGTTTATGCCTATGAATCATTATATTCATAAATAGATCTACAAATTCAAAACTAGTTGAATATAATTATATGGCAGGGGTGAATACAACCAGATGGAGCAAGCTAATTGTTACAATTTAAGTGTAGAGGAGACTAAAATGCCTTCCCCGTTTGTAAAGAGTAAATCTGGTCTTTGTGTCGTCACTTACTTCTTATCTATCAAATATAATTGCAATTGTGTCCATCTACAGATGTTTGGCGATAATGGATATGTATATATATACATTAAAAATTAACGTGTATGTTTATATAAACACTTGACCATTGGAAGGTTTTATAATTTGATCTCAGACTACGTGAAATTTTTAAAATAGAAAATGTCATACTTCCCTTATCGTTTGACTTACTTGAACTAGAAGTAGTTTCAAGTTAAGGCAATAAAAAGTATTTTAAAAAAAGATTTTTCCTTAGCCCCAAATCACAAATAAATTATCGTTACTTTTAAAAATGGTGCTCTACGTCAAAAACATAAAATTTACTCTAAATGATTTTGACATTTTTAATAACTTAATAATAAAACTTTAAATTATTTGTTGCATTGTCTGGCTTTTTTTTTCAAATACAACAATATCTGTAACTTTTGAAGAATTCCAAGAAAGGAAACTTATGATTTTTTTCTTCTGGGAATTTTCCAAATGAACATGCAATAAACACGCATAGTTTGTTCTCATTTATTTAGCAATGAAATTGCTATATATTTTTTAAAACTAAAACTAACAACAACAACATTTTTTTAAGAAAAAGAAAGATAATGTAATAATAATAAAAACAAAAAAGTCAGACCGTGAAGACAATAACTTGATCTGTGAGAAAGCCGACACGTGAACACGTTAAGTGTTTTGCAAATGGTAAGTCAAGAAATTATTTCATTTGTTTTACTGATAGCAGAAAATGTGAAATTGTTGCCGACCAATTTTTCTAAACCCTCTGGATAACATTTAGTATAGAAAATTAGGCAAGCATACACCCATGAATGTTAAGAAGAAATGAAACTTGATATATGGCTTAGATAAATAAAAAAAAAATTCACAAGTTCCTAGAAAATTCTACCAATGTGTTCATAACATGATTTTTCATTCAATAAATTCATTGGACAGCCTGCAGAATTCGCAAAGTTACCATGTCGATCACTATACCTCAGTTGTAGTTCTATTATTTGATAATACAGATTCTCCTAAATCGTTTATTTTATATTTTTACTTTCGTTTAACTTTCAACCTAAAAGGAAAATGGATGTTAAAAAAATTATTTTCCTCCTTCAATTTTTCTTTATCGTTTTAAAAAAAAAAAAAAAAAAAAGACCAATTATTTTTCAAACCACCAAATAGTGAATTTTCATTAAAAAGCTAACTATCTATTTCATCAAACCTGTGTGTTCCTGATACAGTGGAAGAAATTCAGTTTTTTTTAAAGACATTGTACTTCACCAAGACTAAACATCAAATGCTGGACACCCTGCAGAACAAACAACCCAAGTTTGCACATCTTTTTTATCTCCCCTTGACGAACCAGGAAAACTTAATTACACAATGGCTGCAAGTGTGGATTCGATTATCTGTCGGCTTTTCATTTCGGTGGTCTTTCAAACATTCTTATGAACAGTCTTCAGTTATAATTTAAAACTGTCCCCTAGAGCGCTATTACAAAATTCTGGCGGTTCAGTATTGGCAAAATCAGTCTTGTTCTTTGCGACTAGATTTATTTCACATTACGACATCTTGATAAACCCGCACTAAGATAAAATAACACAATGTTATACAACATTCTGTGTACAAGAATTCATTTAAATATTACCTTTGTTCCCGTAAAAATATCCAATCCCTGCTTAGTAATAACGAGATGTATGAATAAAATCCGACTGGAAATTCATATTTTTAATAAAAAAAATAATAAACATTAAAAAAAGGTTCTAAGTAACCTAAAATGGCCTATGTTCGAAACAAAGCTTTCAACAATCAGTGTCACGTATAAAGGCTTGGTGGTGATCATTTTTAATTTGTACAATTATCTGTATGTGTTTGTGTGTATATGTGTGTGTGTGTGTCAAAAGGAGTAGCAAACCTTTGTATTCCTGATTTTTTAAAAGTTAATGTACTTAACATCTTAAGCATCATTAAAAGACAGTAGCTGACCTATATACTCATTAACAATCTGCATATCTGAATGTAATTTAGCAACTGTCAACTTATGGACATGTGCTAAAAGCAGCTACATATCTGTTGTTTTTTAGCGGCAATGTGCCTTTTAGAATGACCACGTGTCTGCCATCTGATTTGTGACATGTAGCCACAGCAACTGTTTCACTTTAAGCCAGAATGGGTGTTGATGTTTGCATCAACATGTATAAAGCCAGCAAGTAAAGTCCGGACTTACTTTTTGTATTTAAATGAACCTGATTGTTGTAATAATTATAATTATTCACCTCTGGAGTTTGAGGTTGAATAGGTTGTATAAAAAACAAGGAAAATGAAATTCTTTAAACATTTTAAACCCTATTTTAAAAACAAAACAAAGCGTAGGACGCAATAATCGTCTTTATATAAGGAGTTTTTTATACATATTAAATTCAAATAATAATAATATTAATTATAATAATAATAATAATTATTATCATTATAATATTACTATTATTTTCATTAACAACATCATTGTCTTTACGATTAATTTGGAACTTCTCAATACGAGAACCTCTAACTGCGAGTAATTTGCATAAAGAGCAAAACAAATGTTAAAAGATTGCTCCTTAAACTAGCGAATGACGAAAAATGGGGAAGTCTCTTTTTCCTGGAAATTCATTTGTGAGCCGGCGATTCCGCTCCGATGCATTAGAAGTATGTGTTTAGCAATCGGTCTTTTTGCGTATTGTTTTCGTGTGTGAGACTTTTTTTAAAATAAATTTATTTTATTTTTTATTTTTTAATACAAATTTTGAATTCAGACAGCATTCGTTATTTTTTTTAAATATACAAAGTGTAATAACCTGTGCTAAAATGTCTTCGAAAAAAACAACATCAGAAGACAATAATAAGGGAGAAAAAAAACTGTGGACAAAAATCGTGAAATCATTGAAAAGTGAGAACAAAGAGTTGATGAGGCTAATCTAGCGCTTACATACAATCGGCCAACATCAACGATCTGCACTATCCTAAAGAACAAAAACAAAATTAAGGAGATGAATGCTTCAAAGGGAGGTCCTAGGATGTCTACGAAACGGCTACGACACATTGTCCTCAATTTTGAGGCGTCGGCAAAAACAATTGTCTTTAGACAGTTTTCTAGTTATATATGATTAATTATTTGTCATAATTTCATATTTCAATTTACTTTGTTTCAAATCTAAAGTGTATTCCAAGTTGTTAAAACTTTTTAACAATTGATAGGTAATTTTGTTTGAATACATGTTAATACAAACTTTTTGAAAAAAAAAGTATTTTTTCGGCAAGTAAAACATTTACGTATTTTATATTGATTTGTATTTAAAATTTGTTTCGTTTAACGAGTGTTTTGCTTAACGAGTAAGACGAGCCAGGAACGAATTATGCTCGTTATAAGAGGTTCCCTTATACTTTTCTATTGCAGTTTACTGGATTGTTATTTTATTTATTTTTTTTAAATAGTTTGTGTCAGTATTTAGTGTATATTAAAATATATTCCTCATTATTTCAAACGCATTCTAAGACCAACAAGAAAACTTGACAAGTTACTTCTGCTTTTTAGCGTCTGCCTTCTTTCTGAGTCAGGGCACATAACTGTTTCAGTGTGAAAGATTGAAGCAATGTTGCAGCGCTAACATCCAAATTGTATTTTAAAATAGTGATTTTGCTTTCTAGTCCACACAGAAGCTATTCAGCCTGCTGAAAAAAAAATACAGGCTGTTAGAGCCATTCAATTCAGTTCGAACACATAAATGCACGATTCGATTAAGCCAACGAGTCACTTCGTTAAGAAGGCTCAAAATTGGGCTTTGAAATCTCTTATCTCTTAATTGAATGACCTTAGTAATCAAGGCATCACCAATACATTGGTGTTCGATGAACACTGCTAAAATTCCGTATTCACGACTTTCGTTGGAATGTTTTGTTTTTTAAACTAAACTATTGAGTGTCGATATGCTGTGTGATGTAATTAGAGATGTACCGGCATTCGTCTCCGGCAAATAAGGAATCCAGCTATTTTTAAAAATCTGGATACGGCTCCAGCAGAATTTTACCTCATTAACCGGCAGAGGCAGTAAATCTAGAAACTGGCTTTTAAAAAATCCCTTATATTAACTTCACCACGTTGTATCTATGTCTGTCTGTTGTTGGCTCGATGCAGGCGGAATAAAACACAAGAAAAGAATTACGCACTTCCGGTATGCCGTCGAGCTGAAAATTTTGTACATATCCTTGTGTCATCTAACAATCTATTGTATCATATGTTCAGACTATCAGAATGTACTGTAATTAATTTGAGGCATTTTTAGTTTATCTTTATGTATCTCTATATAGCGTCTGCTATTGTTGACATCCACGTCTCCGTTGAGTATACGCCAGCATTCGATGACCAAGCATCGTGTTTTAAAGCAAAGGGACTTAGGTCACGTTCAATCGGTAAACTTTTGTACGTAATCAATACTTTTAGTTCTGTCTCATATATAAGGGATTTATATTCAAAAACTTTGTTTTTAGGGGTTGTATAGTTACAATTCGACTCAGGCTCTGGTTTCAAACACTTCAATATGGTGCACACATTGCTGTAATGTTCTCATGGTCCTGAAAATGTCAATTCAACCATAAACTATAATTCATGCAATAAAGATCGAATTTAAATTTAGTTTTACTTGGAAGAAGGGAGAAGGAAGAAGTGGTGTATCCATTGTAAATGGATTACAAGCAGACTGAGTCCTTTTGACAAAATGTTCCTTATTCGTTGCGTCCTGGAGTCATTTGAATTACATCAAAGAAGCTTCGACCCACTGATCGCTTTGGGCTTTGTCAGTTTATTAACTGTATTAATCCTCGACAGAGCTACACGTTTCATCTCTACATCAAAGTCGCTTCCTAGCAAATGTCAACCATAATTAAACAATTTCAGCAAACGTTTCTATACACATCGAGATGTTGTCGACGGCGAGTGAAAAGTACAAAGTTGTCTACTGAAGTTTATTTTAAAAAAGTGTATGGGACAATGATTCAACTTTAAAATCTTTCAATCTTTATATAACATATTTAGCCTTTTCAAATCGCGTAGAACTTAAATTTTTAAAGAGAATGAAAACAGTTTCTAGCCTAATATAACTATGAAGCAAATAATAATACAGTCGTCATAGTGGTATTTCGGCTACCGTTGTCTCGACTTTAGATGAAGAGTAGAGGGAGGGACTTTGTATTCTGGAATGAAATATGTTTTACTTGAGCAATCTAATTTGTGACCAAAGTACAGGTGCAAGGAACGTGTGTGTGTCTGTGGATTCGGCTCAACTATATAATTGTTTATGAAATGTGCTATCGCATGCTCCACTGATTAAATATTTAATTCATTTCCAGTGTGCTTAACAAGAATACGAGTAGAAATCTATATATGCTAGAAATAGGTCGATTGTATGAATTCTTGTGGTCAGCGACATTGTATTCATAAGTTACTCGTAGGCCAGATGTCTGACGTATTTTACCACGCTACCCCACAGACACTACACATCTATGGTGACAATCCAGTTTTGAATATGACGATTTATTTGGAAACAAAACAACTGTGTCTGACTCGTGAAATGTTTTTTTGGAAATTTTTTAGCACGCCAATAAACCTTGCTCAAAGAGATATTTATCAGCAACTTCTATTCAAAGGCGTAACAATGGTTTGGCATCGGGGCATTTGTCAAGGGCGCCGAGGGCTAATCCTTCAATTTATTGTTCTATCTATTGTATTTTTATATCCATTTGTCAAGGGCGGTAAAAGTACATTAGCCAAGTGCGTGGAAAACCCAATTACGCTTCTGCTTCTATCATGATAAAAATAATCGAACATGATTTTAAAAAAATAAAAAATTAATGATGTTTTGTTTACATTATTCTTCTTCCAAGACTTTCAATACAACTGAAACACGTTGAAATTGAAGGCCGATAAATCTTCTCTCCCCACATACTGTTTCTTCACAAGCTTTTTTGCAAACCTAATTCTCGTGTCAGTGTTATGTGAGAAAAATGATGAGATAGTTGAGATATCCTAGAAGATTGATTAACTTACTTTCTTTGATAAATTGCTCAGCCCACCGCTCTTCCGCTTTTCTTTGTCGTTAAATATTGTAGACTCACAGGGGTCTCCAAACTTTTCTGGCAGAGGGCCGCCTTAACTGTCAAAAAGCATTATGGGGGCCGATAACTAACCTCAACTACTAAGTTTTGTGTTAATCTACAAGTAAAAATATTATAAATATCTGGACATTAAAAGGTCTCCTAGAGCTGTATGAGAGGACCCTGCGGGCCGCATCTGAACCCCGGGCCGTAGTTTGGAGACCCCTGCTGTAGAAGAAAAGCATTCACGCCAGATTTAATGCACAAGCGGATAAATTTCTGATATCGATTTAGAATTATGAAATTTGCGAATAGCATCTGATACGTGCAGGTTAACCTCAGTGTATTATACCATATTATAAGAATTTTATCTAACATTTGATATCTATCAAGACCGCAGGAGAATTTCTGAGTAATTAATAAACGACAGAATGTTAAAACATGACATTAAACACATCTGGACGAATGCGACAATGTCCAGAATGGTTAGATTAGATTTATATTGATGGAAATTAACGCGTTATTTGAGAAAACAATATTTATATTTTTATATAGATGTATCGTCAAGTAAATTGTACGAATACATTTTATTGACATGAAGGAATGTACAACAGTGCTGTAAATCTGTGTGAATAACGAAGAGCTGACATGAGAGAAAATCAGTCCTGATGAAGCTGACAGACAAGGTCATATTGAGCAGTATCAACGATTTATAAGTTTTTGTGTTCATTAAAATGTTTGGTTTTTCCAAGTTTATTTTTAAGAATCTTGTGTTTCCAAGTCAGATACACTTTTTAAAGAGCTGTTTTCTTTTCAAGAGTACCAATATCTGAATGAGTTGTTTAATATAAAGGTTGGTCAATGTTTTGGCTCGGGGGCCACCTTGTGATAGAGGATTTCAGCGCATGAAAGGTTTGTAGAAAATGATCTTATTTCTTAGTTAACATAAATCGTAATGTTTTGTTTCTTTGTGTTGTTTCAGATGTCCCGTCTTTTAATAAGGTTTTCATTTCAAGACGCAGTAAACATCTTCTTTTTTTTCTTGTCTTTATTATTAAAGAAATAATTCGTGCTCAGTTTTTTTTAAAGATTAATACATGAGATTCATCACAAATTTTACGCTTTTTAGGAGGGCTCATGGCCAAACTTGCGTTGAAAGTTTAAAAAATTTTAATTTCAAAAGTCATAATTGAAATGAAACTAACGAAATCGAAAAGTGCGCATTTTCACTGCCTGCACACGGACATTTGTTAGACCATTGTAATGATAAAAATGAAACTTTTGTTTGTGGACTAAAAGTAAACTTTAGTTTAAGTTTCGCTATTCGAATGTTTAAAAAAATTCTTGCGTGCCGCAAGAGGCCCGCTGGCTGCACTTGCACACTCCTTGTTTAGTAGCTTAAACTCTTTTCTAAGAATACAGAATAGCCATTTAGACCAACCATTAGTTTTGGAAGAATAAATATCATTTTAACCTTGCATTGACATAGATATAATTAAATGCCATGAATTTTGTTTGGGCACCACACTTATTTTACCATGAAATATGTTTTTGAATGCTCTCTTCTTGTGTCATTCCATATTATTAAACAAAAGGAAATACAATATTAAATTGAATCTTCATTTTTTTTTAAAAGTTACCTTTTTCAGAGACTTTCCATTAATATTTTTATAGACGAATAAAAAAACTACTTATATTTGTAGATAAGACATGTGGGAGTTTATATTTTCTATTTCCAACTAACATATCAACGTCTCCACTTTTAAATTCAAAATATCGAAAAACATTTCAATGCTTTGAACGCCTTCTCATGTTATATATTCCTATCTGACTAAGATAGTATTACATTTTTTTATTTGATCCAATGTAATAAATATTACAGCTGACGAATGCAAAATTTAAATGGCTTAAATGTATGAGAACGTATGTATTTATTAGAAGACTGGCTAAATGTCTAAAAAAATATTATTTCCCAAACTTTGGAGTTTGAATGTAAAATCAAAAAAATATGTCAATGGAATTGAATGTAGACACCACAAGTATGTCAATAGAATTGAATGTAGCCACCAAAAAATTTCAATAAAAATGGAAATAGACACCAAAGATTTTTCAATAGAATAGAAAATAATTCACACTCATCAGGATATGGCGAAAAGTTTAATAATCAGTTTAAGAATATATATAAATTTATGATTTGATACTAAAATCTTTCTCGTTAGTTTCATATACTGTGCAGGAGATACTCTTTTTAAAAAAAAACTAAATTCAAAGTTCATAAGACATCTCACCTCAGAATATAAACGGACTCATGAACTCCCTAAAAAGTAAATTAGTGATACGTTGTTGTCTTCAAATCCTCATTTCCTTCAAATTCCAGAGATGCCCTAGACGCGGAATAAACAATTTCCTGTTAGGTAAAGGCGAAATCTAATTTCACCTCTTTTCCCATCTTTAACGATAGTTTGATAACCTCCTATAATTCAATAAGGTGAAGCCAGAATCTCGTTGTGTGGGATGTGAGAGAAAGAGCTGAATTGACGCGACTTCCTGATTGCGGCTCAAAAGTCATTTAAAAGCTGTCAAAAAATTTGTAGCAGATTTATTAGTGGCTTCTGTTCGGAGATTTATGTATAACAACGACTTAATTATCACGCAAGATGTTTGTAGCTATTAACTGTGTAGCCTCTCAGCGACGGTCTAGGGCTGAAAATTATTTACTGAAAAAGGTGGGGTTTAAATGGTATTTGATTTAAAATAAAACTTTAGTTCCCTTTGTTATTTCCTTTGATATTTTGTCTTTCTAGTGGTGTGCAATGATTATAAAAAAATTCTTTTCTTTGTTGGATGATTTCTTAAATAGGGTATTGATACATTTTTGCAACGTGTTAATGGGTCCCCGTGATATTTATTGCTTATAGTAGCGCGCTGTCTTTGTACAAGAACGGTCTATTGACTTGCACAAATGGAATACAAAACTATGATCAACCTCGCCCCTTATTTTTATAATCTCATTACTACATGTTCTTGACCTTAATTAGATAATGGACTCTGTTGTTCCGTTCCTACAAAGAATATAAGGAAATTATTCAGCGTTGCTATTACAATTTGAAACCCAATGAGTTGAGTGATGTGTGGTCACAGAATTCTTTTGTTTTCACTGTAATTTATCTTACGTTTAAAAGTGGTCATACAAAATAAGTTTTACGTCTATTTATCTTTGCATGTCCTTAGCTCACATTACGATGTTTTCTCAGAGTAATTGGGGGATATGTTTTTTTGAGTTAACATAAAATTCTTGATTAAAATATAACCGAAAAGAATTGTTAAGGTAAAGATAAATTTAACGCAGGAAGAGTGGTGCCGCTATTTAGATTGTAAGGCTTTGATAATACTCAATACATTTTCCTTAAATCTTTAGATTTTAAGATAAATCATTGAGTGAAAAGTTTATGTATCACGAACAAAACACGACTAACAAAAAACACCGTTACTTTAACACTAAATTTTGCTTTTTAACGTTTTTTTAATAAAGGATTGACATTTACATACATGTCAATAAACTGTTATATTTTTACTTAAACAGAGCTGTTTCCTTGAAAGCGTTTAGTTTTCAGGAAGCACTTGTCAACCCCTTATTAAGAATTCAAAACATCAATACTTTTATGTCTGAAATGAAGTCGAACGAAAGGTTAAAACTGTTAGAGGTTTACACAAATAACTGAGATACAACATAGATAATAATAATTGAATGCCATATTTTAAAACATGATAAAAATTTAAGATTCCTTATGGATTGACATTCACAACAAGATGCACCTAAATTAATGAATTTGTATAGCC
Source organism: Radix auricularia (assembly GCA_002072015.1). NCBI lineage: Eukaryota > Metazoa > Mollusca > Gastropoda > Lymnaeidae > Radix > Radix auricularia. The sequence goes on from MUZC01000861.1 coordinate 659,446, forward strand.
ATGATAAAAATTTACTTAAAGAAAATAATATTGTCTTGAATTTTTTTTAAAAAAAGTTTTTTTAAAAAAAGTCAAATAAAGAAAAGGGAATATTTTGTTTGAGATTTCTAAGTACATGCAACGTGCCCTATTTAAGGATGAAAGCGAAGATAATCCTGATGGAATCCCGTGTAACGAGAAGCTCATACGGTTCACTCGACTCTGCCTCGTTAAACATCACGGCCCTTATTTTTTGTCATTACTCTACCAGCTGTATATGATTTCTAATGACGTCACCCAACTTCTTACGTTATGACTCGAGTTTTAAAATACCTTTCTTGAGTTCATATTTGACGTGATGAAATGTTCCGAAATTAATTTTGTTTAAAGTCTCTAATTTTTCATTAGATTAAAAGAGAAAAAGGCAATATCTTACATAAATGAATTATTTTTAAAGTATTTATTTTAGATGAGAAAAGAATGTTAAATTAGTAAAAGGTTCGTATATTAATACACATTTTTAAAAATGTAATATTTTAAATAAAATAAACTTGATATCACTGACCAAGTTTCATATTAATTAAGCGAATTAAATAAAAACATTTGGGCAAAAGTCACTAACACGAAAGAAATCTAAGAAAAAGGAACAATGGGTGTAAAAATTGAAATTTAAAAACCAAACCTCAGCGGCGTCGCTAGGGGAGGGGCGTCCAAATTTGGAAGTTCCCCCGGGCGCCCATTTGAGGGGGGCCACCAAATTAGTGTCTGAAAATATTTTTTTACATTAAATATTATATATTACGCCGTCAATCATAATGGCGAGCGCCCAAAGACGCCAAAGCTCCTGGTCTCAAATCCGTAGCCACTGCCAAACCTTGAAGATAACACAGCATTTTAATTTCTTACTATTTCAAGGCAGCAGCAAACCTTCAGTAAAGAACACTTGTTAGCTGTTATTTCTGAACAAAACTTTCTCAAAGATCTCTATCATTGAAGAAAATTGTAACAGCGTAAGTGAGGCAGCTGTGTTATTGAAATCGATAAATCAAATACAAAGAATACTTTATTCCGTTAGTTTGAAACAAGGATTCCGTTGACTGTTTCTTATATCCTCTTGTAACCCAGCGAATGTTATGTTTTTTGAAGTTATTGAAATTATAGTGAGTAACATAGAAAAAATAATAATTTTAACCCGCGAAACTGAACTTGTGTAAAATAATACTTTGTCTATGATATTGCGTTAGCTCACAATTTTTCTAACTAAAGATGAAATGGCGAATCTCCCTGATGTTAAATATTTATGCCTCGTAATGTGTGGCTCAATTTATTTTATTATAGTTGTTGCAGTATTTTCAATGTTAAGCGTCCATTTTTGTATATCTTTAATTTCAAAGCGAATAAGAAATTATGTAATGTTGTCTTGAGCCCTTAAAAGTGTTTGTTAAACACTCTCATCTGATTATTTTTTATCTTTTCTAATTTTAGTCTTATATTATTGTGTTTTTACATCCTTTATATTAACTTGCCGAAAAAAAATCTTGGATTTATTTTTAACCCATTTCCTCCTAAGCTAGTGAGCTGAAATTTTAAAGGCAGACCTGTGCCCGATGATAAAAATAATGTTTCAAAATTTCAGATCGATCGAATGTAATGTAATTAAATTAATTAAATTTTAGATTATCTATGTATATTTCTATGTAACATGTAAATTTCTGTGCAAGAGAGTCGTGGTGCGTATTATATTGAACGATTGTTTTTATACTTTCCTGTTGCGCTGTGTGGTGCGTATTATATTTACGATAATTTTGTAAAATATATTCCCGATCTGTAAATGTAAATGCTATTAATTGCTAATATGTCTCGCGGTGCGCACTATGTTAAACATGTTTTTATAACCCTTTTCCTGTTATCAAATCGAGATGAAATTTAGCAGACAGACTTTAGAAGGTTTTTTTTATTATTATAAATCCTTTATATATTTGAGACATAACTAAAAAAAATTGTTGGATTATGTTATAATAAACATTATATTAGTTATGTCTCGTATATACAGTATTTTCATATAAAAAAACTAGTTTGTATATGTTTTTTGAAAAATTTTTCTGAATGAATTAATTTCCTTGGAACATACCTCATATAATAGAATTGATCCTCTTTCTCAAGCTGCGAAAAACTGTTATTATTAATTTATTTTTTGGAAATATAGATATCTATCATCATCATCAATATACATAATTTGCTTTGTATGTCTGTCCGGGGAGGCCGTTCGTAACGCTACTAATTTTAGAAAGCATCGCTCCGCTTTTAAAAAAAAAAACCGCTTTGACAAAAAACTGCTGCATCACAAATATCTCTTTTCGAACGTCCGCACAAAATTATTCAATATGGAAATAAATGAAAAAAATAAAAATAGCGAAGTCAACAGTGCACTCGCCTCACAAGCTGAGGGGCGTGGGATCGAGCCCACACAAGCAACAATAAGAATGATAGAGGACTATTTGCTAAAAACTTCTCCGCTGGCCTGGAGAGGACATAGGCGCAGACAAGGTCTACCAAGCCTTATAAAGTACTAAGGAAACATTACAACCCCCTACGACCACAAGGTTATGTGACACATACAAATAAAACAACAATGACAACAACAACAAAAAACACAATTAATGAAATTTCTGATGTGAATTTTTTCAAAATAAATTGATTACAGCTGAAATCTATTTATATTGATAACGGGTAATATAACGGGTAATACACTAGTTTATATATAATTCACTAGAAACGAGAGTAAGAAAAACAAAACGCAGTCTATATGTAATTGTGTAGTAGTGTGCACACCCGAACCGTGCCGCACTGTGCACAACGCAGAGAGACGCTTTATATAGTAGGAAAAATAGTGATGCTTCCAAACAACTACCGTTCGGCATTAAGTTTGTGCCCGTACTTTTACCCTTTATCTGCACTATCTAAGTGAAAATCTGCTACATGGAAGGTCAGATATAGTTAATGGTATTTTAAAAATAGTTGCACCAAAAAAAAAATAATCCTTACAAGTTGAGTAATGCCTTTGAGGGGTGGGGATAGTAATACATTTAAATGGGAAATTCAGGAAGCATAACAATGGTCTTAGCTATTGGCCGGAATAAAAAAGAAAAAGTAAAATAGCAAACTCGACTTTAAATGTTGATTAAACTGAGTCATTTTTGGTAAATACACTAAAATCTGTAAAGAGGTAGCATAGAACGATACGGGGAATGGGACCTCATCTGGAACAGGATTCTATTTCCTAATATTCTAAAAACGTTTCTACCCCACCACGGAACAAGATATCGTGAGCCAACGGGCTAACGTCGGGACATGGATCCAAACAAGAACGAGATCGCATTATGCAACGGGATAATACTGACGTATGTGATCCCATCAACGTGTGGAATTGTATGACAGAAAGGGTTTCAACCCAGAAATTGGTCACAAGTAAAAACGCTATCTCCTACTAGGGTATGTTATACAATCACAGTATGGGGTCATATAGGATAAGGGTGTCGACAAAGATAAGAATCCCACCAGTATGCAATGGAACCCTCCTTGGCTGTTGGGGCAAAGTAGGATTTGAAACCCCGTTGTAGGAAGAACCGGGCATATTAGCTATAGGCAATACTGAAAAGTTAATTATGTAATCAGAGGTGAAATAACTGCCCTCCTTACAGATTATAGTAAATGGTGGAGCTGGACTGAGAATCTAATGCTTCTATCAAAGGAGAACGATTTAAGGTACTTACACATGAGGACCAAGGCTTTGTGATAATTACATAAACGATAAATACATATTTCATTTTAAAATTTACAATGTCCATAATTTATATATATATATATATCTATATCTATATATATCTATATCTATATCTATATATATATATATATATATATATATATATTCATCGTGTATAATATCCTTAAAACTCAAAGATTAAATCAAATATATACATTTAACTATTGATGGTGGTATTCCACTTCCATTTTGTCCAACTTAATTACAGAACAGCCATGAGACTCGGGCCAGCGTCGACCATGTTTGATGTTATTTACACAACGGGGTCTATAATGGTACCCAGGGGATGTCTGGGCAACTTCATCCCCATCAATAACCTGAAGAGATTAAAGACAATAACATAATAACAGAACTCTCAAGGAGCGCAATATAGTCACAAATAAAGGTGACTTCACATCTGACACTGTTCTCAATTTGGTGCGAGCATGTACCAGTTGTTAGATTGACTTTTCATTTCTATACCTAATTTTTCAGCACTGGATATTCTCTCGGTATACACGTCATTTGTTGGATATATTTTATCATCTGGTCAATATACTTTGTCTTTCGGTTGATAGATTTTGTTAAGGTTTATAGATTTTTGATCGATCTATTTTGTCCTGTGGTCGATACATTTTCTTAAATTGATGCTTAGCTTAGCTCAAGATTTTAGCATAACATCTTTCACTTGCGTTTTAAAAAAAATAATTGTATGGTAGTGTTTTTATTTATATAATATCGTTTCTGTAAACTGAATGCGATATCGAACATAGTAGTCAGTAGCAGACAACAAGAATGGTTGACTGAATTGTGTTTTAAAACAAGTTAACCTATTGGCCACGAACTCATTGTTAAAGTATCCTTGGAAAAAGCTTCCATCTTCAGTTTTATGTATCTCATAGATCAGCACTTTGTAATATTCTCACACCGGTACCATGATCACTTGGATTAATGATTAATGCCATGATTATTTGTTTATAATGACATCACTCATGACAAACTGAGAGACTATGAAGATCCGGTCAAATAATGGCATGACGAGACAACCCTCAGGGCAGATATCATTGACATAAAACACTGCTCAAGAAGGCATGACGAGACAACCCTCAGGGCATATATCATTGACATAAAACACAGGTCAAGAAGGCATGACGAGACAACCCTCAGTGCAGATTTCATTGACATAAAACACAGGTCAAGAAGGCATGACGAGACAACCCTCAGGGCAGATATCATTGACATAAAACACAGGTCAAGAAGGCATATCACGTCACACGGTTGGCAGGAGAAAAGCAGCAAGCATTTTTATCGAAGAAATCGAAGACTCATTTTCTCAGCTCGATTTTTCTGAAGCTAAACAAAACTGGCGAGGGTTAAGTTTGTCATTTTGTCGATGTCTTTTTAAAAAGTTAGCTCGAAACAAAAAAGCATATTACGTTAAACAAATCATTTGTATTAAATGCGATTCGCATTGCATATAAAATTATATATGATGAACACCAGTTAGGCTTAATGCGGGAAAGTATTAATGGAAACTTAGCAAAACATAATAATGGTTTATGAATAAAAGTTTTGAGCGTTAATATACTGTTACATAATTGTTACTACTGTTTAAAGAAATGTGTGAATAAAATACGTAACACATATGTCAAGCCATCATTTTGTCTCTTCTTTACCCTTTCCTGGATTCCAGTTTTTAATAGATAAGAGCAAAGATTCCGTTACGATGCTTGCTTGGTGCAATCACCTAGACTTTTCTATTTCTTGTAAACTACTTCTTTTTAAAAAAAAAAAAAAAAGTCATATGTAAATATCCACAAAAGTTAATAATATGTTTTGGGTTTTGTTGAAAAAAATACAGAAAGTTCAAAAGTCAGCAGCCAGACTAGTACTTAAGGCAGGGAATTTTTTTTTTCAAGAACACGACCGAATCCACTACTTTACTCACTTCATTTGCTACCTATACAAGCCCGGCTTGTGTTACAAAGTGTCCGGTAACTGTCACAATTTATTTTTTAGTCATGCCTTTCCTATATCATTTGAACTTCTCTGTGTCTACTCACGAACTCCTCATCTACGCTAGGAAAATTAATCGTTGATTTATCGAAGATTTTGTACTGATTAATAAAAAAATAATCAGTACCAGCCCTAGCTATTATCATTATGTAAAGCGATATTTGACCAGGTCCTGACAGTGTTACAGTGCCATGTTAATTATCAATGTATCATTTATTATCGTTTTTTGTAGTACATTTCAACAACTGGTATGCTTTGTGAGTTGTGCTATTGGCCTCTTCTTGCTTTAGTCCACAAAATACAATGTATCTGTCTATCAGTCTGTCTGATTATATGTCCATCCGTCCATCCATCCATCCGTCTATCTATCCCTTCATCCATTCATCCATCCTTCCTTCCATCCATCCCTTAATCCATCCATCCATCCATCTATCTATCCCATTTTTACTCTCTTTTTCTCTTTATCTTGCCCACAGTCAAGCTCTATCGGTGCAATAAATAACCCCATATTTCCACAAAGAGATACATAACTACTATTCGAACATTTCAATTTTCCTAGAGATTTGTTTGTCACTGAGAATAATTATAATAAATGGTTAAGAAAATGTTTCTTGAGTGAATCGTGTCGTAAATTGATTTTTTCTCCGCCTGGTATCATATTTAGTTTTATAAAACTTTAAAGCAAATAATAACAATATAAATTCAAACATAATATTTACTGTTCAGTTAACTGTGATTACCAAAGGTGCTTATTGAGTGCAAGTGTTCAAACTCAGTGAAACCAATCAATCAACTGGTCGCTGTATTTGTTATAGAACTATTCAATGTAAGTGAGATCAATTATTTATCCCGCAACTGTGTTCAAAACCGTTCACGTTTAAGACAAAGAGTTTAACACTCTTTTTTTTCCATTCATAAATCCTAGGAACTGTATTAACAAAATGTCCTTTACAATTTTGTTTCTTGGTTCGATCGATGACCCAAGTGACTTCCCTGGGCAGAAGGGGGAAAAGGTATCGAAATGAGAAATGAGATATTCATCCCTAACAGGCTTGTCTCGATTACTCGGTACCGAGGCGTGGAAATGGACGAGGTTTTAAGGCTGGGATTTACTCGGGTTTGTGTGATCCGTGAGTGTCCACAGAGACCACGGACTTGACTTCTGTGTACCGCGATCGTTCGGTGTCATATCGAGAGGAGGGTAGCTATTTTTTCCAGGCCACATTTTGTGTGTGTGTTGCTTCTTCTTCCTGTTCTTCTGCCTGGTATCTCCGCGATAAGCAGACGTGAGGGTCAAGGGCTGTACCCCAAGGCTATTGGCCCATGATACATCTAGCCCCAGCGGCATCTACCACTTGTGTTGGAGTTATCAATAATTCAGTGAGCGTGCCAGACATGTAGATTGTTGGCTGGTCTCATCACCGAGTAGAAAACGTGCTGGGGAAATACCAGTTAATAAGCTATTTTTGCGTCACATTATCATTTTTGTGTACCAGCAGAGCCACCCAACATAGGTTAGAGGAAAAGTATGTGTGTGTGAAAAGGGGGGGTATTTTATTGCTTTTTGCCTAAGTTTAAATACTAATTTGAATTATATCTTTTTTGCAAATTAGTTTTTTTCCCTAATATTTGCAAATTAAATATTCAATTTATTTTAATTTTGTCATGTTATGATCTTTTTAAACGGATTTAAAGGAGAGGAAAAAAAAGTAACATCTTTACCTAGACACATCTAGAATAAATAATTGATTGAACTCAATATTTTATGACTTTCTGTCCTGCAATATTTCCAGAGAGCGAGAACAAGACTTTTATTACAAACTGGAGATTATGGACGTTCAGATTGTTAAACGTTTATTTGCTAAAGGAGATTTGATCACTTAGTCTAAAGTTCTTTGGTTTCTTTGACTTGTGTGGCAACATTAACAATTTTAAAAAGAAAATCAGTTTAATAAAAATAATATAATTGCATGAAACTGTATCGATACTTTTCAAAGATTTTTAATTATTTAAGTCACACTCAAGGATATGGCATACAGAATAGGACTGCATAAAGCTTTTTTATTAAAAAAACTAATTACACAGACTATTTGTGTAAGGAAACAATAAATTAAAGCTTTATTATCAACTAATACAAATAATGGTAGACGTTTCGGCTCATGCCTTCATCAGTACAAAAACAATTACATGTACTTACATATATCTTAAAATTAAAACATATATTTTAATATATATGTAAGTACATGTAATTGTTTTTGTACTGATGAAGGCATGAGCCGAAACGTCTACCATTATTTGTATTAGTTGATAATAAAGCTTTAATTTATTGTTTCCTTACACAAATAGTCTGTGTAATTAGTTTTTTTTCAAGGATATGGGAACATTGCGAATACCGATTAAATTGTTCCCTTATTAAATGTTGGAGCAATAGGTGCAATTCGTTGTCATACCACTGACCTATACTTGAACGGTCTCTTATCAAGAAATACACTCTCAAAACTATACAACTTTTGCGAAACAAATCAATTTAATTACCGTTTGGATATTAATGTAGATATTGTTCAATTTTGAACATTCCGTCATAACACAGCAATGAACTTTAAAAGTCTGCTAACAGAAAAAATATGATTGCAACATCTGCATTGGTTGACAACATATTTACAGAATTAAAAGCAAAAGTTAAGATAATAAGTTGGTTGAAATTATTCAGACCCAAAAGTAATAAAATGAGTGGGAAAATATTGAACTAATGACACACACACACATTGCTAAAACATACGGTATATAAACATGTGTGGACAACTTGAGTGTTAGCATGAATGTGATTAAAATCAACTAAAACTATAATAGACTAAACAGACCAAACATTTTTATGCAAACAAGTTAATAGTCAACAATAAACAAAGGGTACATACAATTTTTAATATTTCATATTTTAACGTTTTAAAAAAATCATTGATAGATACTGATTTATAATTTTGCCAGACAGCAATAAACTTATCCGGGATGGATTTATTATTTTTCAACAATTATTTTCTTTACAAAAAAACTTACCATCTTTAAAAATCTCTCCTGGGGACATTGTAAATAAATACCTTTCACCGATGGATGCTGAATACTCTTTCCATCTGCGATAGCGTGTCTACGTGTTCTCATGTATATTTCAAAGTTAAACATCATTTTAATCCTTCTCTACCAAACACTGATACGTCATGTGTGGCTTAGAGGCTTAAGATATTCTTACAAAAAGCTTTTAGGAGATTAAATCCATGTTTCGAGAAGATTAGCATAAAGATCAAGCTTCTATTTTAAATGCCATTTTTATTTCCTCTCAAAACAGTTAATACTGTAAAGAAAATGTTACTTAATTCTTTTTAAACGTCCATTCGCTTAATATATTTGAAGTCAATTCAGTACTCCTTATTACTGGTATAGCTCAATATTTATTTTCGTAATGTATATAAATGTAACGTTTAAATTTATTTTCCCACTTTAATGTTCTTCATTAAGTCTTAATACTTAAACAAAGCCTTTGTAATCACGGATCGTTTATGTTTACCGGATGATACGATTCCCATTCCCTTAGCACAAAGTACTAAATGTAAATACTTAACTGTAACAAATTTCGCCATCAACATCACTCAGAGTTAGATCATTAAACTCAAAGTAAACCTCACGCGTGTCCATTGTCTAATTCATTTTAACTAAGTGAATGTCTCGTCTGTCAATCACCACTCAGACAGTAGAACCTCTCTCTCATCCAATCAATTCCTTTCTCTAACCACGACCCTGTCGTTTTATATTGATTGACCAAATACCATTACTTCCGCTATTATTCATCAATTAAAAAATCAATGTCATTGTTTTGGCTTGATCCAATTTTTGTAAGAATTTTGAAAATAAATTATGTTCATTACTTGGAGAGTATTGTAGAGTCTAGGGTCTAGACAAGAGATTTATTTGAATAAAAAGATGATTGCCTTGTGTAATTGACATAGTAGCGTTGGAATTTCTATCAAAGACATTCGGCTGTGTTACCCTGAAAGGAAGGATTCTATTTCAAAAGACCCCTTTATTTAGACCGACACTTGTAATTAAGTGACCGTCGATACTATTGTTGGCCATTGAGTTTTATATCATTAATAATAGTCTTATAGAGTTTATTAACGGCTAAAGATCTGATAACTTTAAATGCTGTAAATATTTGAGAGTTGTATATATGTCCATGAGAATGATGGTATTTAGGGCTGCTTGTCGGCGTGTTAGTGACTGGGTGTTGGGGAAGACAATGCAGTAGACATCAGCACCATTTCTAGAGAATGTAGTAGACATCAGCACCATTTCTAGAGAATGTAGTAGACATCAGCACCATTTCTAGAGAATGCAGTAGACATCAGCACCATTTCTAGAGAATGTAGTAGACATCAGCACCATTTCTAGAGAATGTAGTAGACATCAGCACCATTTCTAGAGAATGTAGTAGACATAGCACCATTTCTAGAGAATGTAGTAGACATCAGCACCATTTCTAGAGAATGTAGTAGACATCAGCACCATTTCTAGAGACCATTTCTAGTCTCTTCAACTGATCCAATCGGACTCTTGTTCCTGCCACTAACTGTCCTAGGCAGACAACATCAACTCCTACATTGGGTATTTGTACTGAGCCTGCATTGCTTTTCGAAGTCTCGTCTCTCTCTTGTCGGCAGATGTATAAGTTGTTGTTATCATTATAATTGTAAATTGGAAATATGTACTTTCATGCTAGTGCGCCAAATGGTTTGTACATATTGTAAGAAGATAAGAGCCAGTAATTAACGCACGTTTTATAGAAATCAGGACATGCCTTGTAATTGTAACAAGCTCCTTCCCTTATTGCAACGCTGCAAATAAATGAAATGTAACGCATCTAAGAACAACTTTAGGAAATAAGATAACTCATAATAAAGTAGGCGTGAACTATCTTTTGTACAATGATTGTATCTAATGAAAACAGAAGCTTCCTGAACAATTTAAAATAGCTAACAGACATAGTAACCTGAATTTCGAAGTTAAACCTTCCTAGGACAAATAGTTTCAATACATTGTTTACATCATGACTGTAGAACAGGTGAAGTAATCTTTGAAAGTTTAATCATCAGGCTTGAAATTTCTTAATTTTTATTGTCGAATTGATTTTGTTTACAAGATAGAGCCAAGTATCTATTATTTTGATGCAAACACCATCTCTGTGTCTTTAATATGAAACGTTATTAAACAAACAAAAAGAAGAAATAAGCCCTTTAAAAAAAGAACACCACGCCCTAACTACATACTTAAAATTACTAATAATATATTATATATTCATTAACGAACCCTGCGGTTTACAAACACAAAACTACATCTTATACGCGAGAATGAGCAAACAACACTTATAAGTAATGTTTACCTATTTTTCAATACATACTGATAAAGATTTTCAAGACGTGTACGTCATTCAAGTTTGGCCATAGCTTCAGCCTTGTTTAATGGCTAGTTCAGGTGATTTTGCATGATTCTGTCAAGTTGACTTATCGACAAAATACAATAGACAGAGCTGAGGTTGAATGAATTACGGGATGCAACTCCAGATGGGCGAATGTGAAGATCGTTGTCTTTTGATGTGATCATGTGCTCCCCCCCCCCCCGAAGACCTCCCGCAGTCATGATAATGGTGATGATATATTAAACATTTATTGATCGTAAAACATGAAAGCATTATAAATCCAAAAGCTCAAAGTATTGTGAGTGGAATTATTTTAAAACTAACAAAGTCCTCCACCAATGTAGTGGCAAAATTTAAAGATATTAAGGAACTGTTCAAAAAATTAATAATTCATTTCTGTAACTCTTCTTGCTGCCTAAATAAGATTGACTTTTTACGCCATGCAATTAACATGGTTCATTGTTTGTCACCAGTAATGCTTCTTTTATTTAGATGTCAACCCATTCTCTAGCTTACAATTGCTATTCAATGTGAAACACTTCCTCAATCGGTTATGATGACAATAAATTGTTTATGACTATTATCTAACAACCGGGGCTATGAATTCTCCTGTATTGACATGGCCAATTTGACCGCTGTCTTGAGTTTAATCAACTTTTGTTTTTGATTGCATACCAATAAATATTTGTTACCTTTGAGAGATCAGGCATAGAAGCAATGAAATCAATGTAAAGCTGATATTTTGATTGAATTCGTCAGTGCTGCCATAGCCCAACCCATTTTGCTGGAATTGCAGCTTCAACTGCAGGTAACACAATGGCTCCTGGGTACTTCATGTTAGGTGCCTCCTTAAGCTTTAGTTTGTTCATTATTATGTTTTCTATAATGTTTACTGAGGTGTTAACAAATATCTGATTTTTGTTTTTCTCTCAGCTTATTTCTATTCCATATTCACCTGATCTGTCTGCAAGTTTGTCAGTGAGTTTTTGTAGTTCTTTACTGTTACCAGACAAAAGATCTATTTTGTCAACAAATTTTAGTTTTCATAAGGGTCTTCCACCTCAAGAAACAGATGTGTGGTGATGAACCTTCAAGTCACTGTATAAGGAGGCCGGCGAAGAGGGCGACAGTGGAAAAATGTGTTTAACAACATAAAAGAATGGACAGGGATGAGGTTGAATGAATTAGTTACCGCGGCTCAAGATTGGAGAATGTAGAGATCGTTGTCTGTTGATGTGTCCATGGGCGAGTGTGGAGATTGTTGTCTGTTGCTGTGTCCATGGGTGAGTGTGGAGATCGTTGTCTGTTGATGTGTCCATGGGTGAGTGTGGAGATCGTTGTCTGTTGATGTGTCCAGGGGCTCCAAACGACAAACAAAAAGGTCACGGAACTGATCATGACAATAAATGGGGGATATAAAGTTTTCTTTGCAACGTGTGACTTGTTTTTTAGTCTAATCTCGGCTTACTGTTTATTTCATGTTAAAATAATCCAAACATAGATTAAAAAATTGTTTTTCATTAAATTAACTATGTAACTTACAAAAAAGATTAAACTGATAAGCTTCACAAACATTTGAGTTTTCTCAAAAACTTTCCTAAAAATATAAATTTAGTAGTTACATTATTGTTATTCACGGACAAAAAAAATTAAAATAAATTTAATTTTTTTTTTACACTAGATCTATAATTTGTTTACGTATGAGGAAGGAATTCGGGAATTCGTAAAGAGGAATTGAAAAATAATATTGGTCCTACGCTATCCATTTTTAGCGCATTTTCGAGAAGTCGAATGCGCTATTGCACCCGTTTTGTCCGTCCGTCTGTCATCACCCTAGATCTCAGCATCCATAAGTCCTAGACCCATGATGTATATATGTTTTTTGTATGTCCTGACCTGCCATTTGTGCATCAACACTCAGTTACTCGATCCGTTAAAAAACCCCGTTAAAACTACAAAAAAACATTGCGAATCGAGAGATAACACTGGCGCAGGCAACAGCCGCCATTGCCGGAAGTCGAATACATCGTTTTTCAAGCATTGAAGAGTTTTTACTTTCTGTTTTTTTGTTGTTGACGTCATTAGAATATGTGTAAAAGTTTAGAGAGTTTTACGTCATCATTTGTGGTGACTTCAATCAAGATCTTAGCGGCCCAGGGGCAGAAATTGAAAACTTTTTCGAAACAAACTTCAACATTCAACTACTTTCAACAAGATTGGCAACCACGATCTATCAAACAACAATTGACGGAGTATTTGGGCGATTAGCTGATTACAATTTAGAATGTTTCATTTATGAGTCCTATTTCAGTGACCACAAACCACTTGTAGTTAGATTAAAGAGAAAATTAAAAAAAATTAAATGTAAAGAAATGACTTTAAAAAAAAAAAAATTTCAAGTATATTCATTACACAAGAATATTCATAAAAATATGTCTAAAATCTAAACACAATTACTGATAACTACATAATGCTGATATCTAACATAAGTACTGATACATAATACGAAAATGCGCTAACACGTCCTGAGTCCAAAAAGGGACTAGGCTTAACATGATTTTTTAAGTTACTTTACTTTTTTTAACAAATGCAGTGTATTTCTTTTCTTTCTTTCTTTTTTTTTTTTTTTGAATAGCATCCCAAATTATCGTTTCAAACCTTGTTGGTACCCCACACTATAGTCCTGGTATTGATTAATTGAACGGATGGAGTCGGGCATTCATTAAGAATAAAGTTAAAAAACCGAGCATGGCGCTATACTCTTGCTATTAGAGCGAGGCTAGGAGGAATCCACTCAGAAATGTTTGTAGACACATTGAGTCTACTCATCATAAGTGTCAAATTTTTATATAATACAATATAATAAATATAATCTTGTTCAAGGGCCGTGCAGTGAATACGTTTATAAATCCACATGTATTTGTTTATATAAAAAAACAACCTGAAGCTATCGCATTCTGTTGAAAAAAAACACGTTAAAGACAGGCTAAAAGATAATCTAGTTTCATGACACACCATCTCTTTGGCAGTTCAAGCCAAGTCTATGACACTGTTGAGGCGGTTTACCTGATTCCGGGCGATGTTATCCTTCAGTTTGTTATTGTGGGGAAAGCAAATAGCCAATAAGAATAAATTCTTCATTACAAATCGTGAAATGTCAGCCGTTCACAATGAGTAGTGGCGGAAGGAATAAAGTAGTGATTTATCATTTGAATAATAAACTATGCAAAAAGTCATGATGACTTTTAAATAGTCTTTTAAGGAAATCGAAGAGCTAGTGTTAAATTTTTGTTCCATTTTCCACGATTTTAACACCTGCTTTACATATTAGTTTTGCGTTTGCTGTATAGATAATCCCTTTTTTATAGTTTGGAAAAAGTGGGATACCTTTATATGAAATTTCTTAAAATATTTATTAAATTTAATTTTTTAATGTTAAGACTATAAAGACTGATTACCCGTAAGAAAGATTTTATATTTTTAAATTTTAGAGTAAAATTTTCTCTGATTCACCAACGAATACGTTTTTAAATGTTTAATCATGGTGTCAGCGAAAAGCCATGTAAAAACCTATATCAAGTTTTTTTAACCAAGTTTGTTATTTGCATGCATAAGGCCTATTGATAGATAGATCAATATTCTTATACGTGAAAAAAATAACTAAAACCTCAAAATTATGGATAAAGAGATCTTAAATTTTATTAACAAATCAAGTTGTTGAAGTGTGTATATATTTATCGAATATTGAGTAAAATTTAATTGGTTTAAGAAATCGTTTTCCTTGACCTTCTACTTGACCTTCATGAAAAACAAACGACGGAGATCAAGCAGACGATAAAATACACCATTACCGGAAGTTACGTTTCACGGTGATCTGATCCCGTCAAGCGATGGGAATGGGATCGATTTGTTCAGGCTGTTGCGAACCAACTCTAGATCTTGGCTTAGTTGTAGTAGATACATTCCGCCTTGAGGACATCCCATCATTACATTGACTAAGTTACCGATAATTAGTCATTTAACGTGGCATTTCATATTGTAACAGAACGCAATTCGAAGAAACATCACGTGATAAAATTCCGAGTACATGTAATTCTGAATGTTGCAGTTTATGCAAAAATATCTGAATCTTTTTGTATGTCTAAAGCACATCAGCATATTGCAATGTATGCCAACAACTATTACGTGTTATCATACATCAAAGTACAGCAGCGTGTTTTAATATAACACAATAAACACTGCATGATGTATATATATCTAGTACAATTTTCATGTTGTTGTTATATATCCTAAATAAGCGCTGCGTGTTATTTTAAATCCAAAAAGTACCACATGAATTTTTGATACATTTCTAGTACTCTTTCTAGTTGTGATACATCTAAAAAAAAACTCAAGCTCCAATATGGACATATGTTTTCGATTCTAGATCTACATTTAAATTATGTATGAAAACGTATGAATTTAAAACAGTTTGAATGTTGAATACACATATTTAACCGATAGACATTTAAATGAAATACATATTTTACTTATCTAAAAAATTTGTATCGCCCTTTACCCCAACGAACATAAAAATAGTTTTACACCTAGGATACTAATGTTTCCAATATCAATAATTTATAACCTAACTGAAAAACATAACGACATTACAGTTTACATAAGTTACGTTAATTGTGTAAAGAAATGTTTGATTGCTGTTTAATACATTTTTTAAGTAACGTTCAAAAGTTGCGTTTTTTGTCCCGTCTTCAGGCCCGTAGTAGTTGGATTATTGCGAATGCGTTGTTGTAGAGAATTCCATATTTTTGAGGTGGCACAAAAATAGAAAAACCTCTAAAACCACAAACGTTTTAATGTGTATTGGAAGCTTAGAGAACAGACTACATGTGTATACGGAAGAGCGTAATGGACGAGTGTGTGAGGAGAAAGAGAAGTTCACAAAGATAGGAAAGGCGTGAGTCAGATAAAAGTTGAGACAAAGATATGACAATTTTTAAACACTTTGAACTTGTATAGGGAGCCAATGAAGTGAATAAAGTAGCGAAGCAGGATGTTAATGTATTTTCGCCTTTAGAAATAGCCTGGCAGCTGAATTTTTAACGTTATGTAGTTTTTGTAACATGGATCCGTTAGAGAAGTTACCATGCAGTTATTTTTTATCAGATTTAAGATGGAAAGCTTTGTTTTGAAACGTTGAAATTTCATAACAAAATGGCATTGCCTAATGAGTGAACATTTTTTAAACAAAATACCTCGTGATTTTTATCCATTCATAACAAAGACTAATTACTGTTACATATAAACGATAGGAAGAAAAGTCAGAGTCATCAGATGATTAAAGCTAAATATAATAATAGCAAACATTTTTAACAAGATAGAATAAAATCTCAGTTTTAAAAAAACAGTGCAAGCAATGAAACTAATTAAGTATTGGAAAATAAAATGTTCACAGGTCATTTACCAATTAGGAAAAAAACATTATTGCAAACAGTAGATTTTTAGTGACGTTTATCTAGTCAATCTGTGAGAGACTTCCGATACAATGATGGATACAGAAAGGATGGTAACAGATGTAGTATAGCAGCTATGTAATTACGAACATAACACATTCCTGATTGAACGATTCTAGTTTCCGCAGTGACATATTGTGATAAAACTTAATCTTATAGAGAGCTAAACATATTTGTAATCATCGAAGCGTGAAAGATATTTTTCAATTTAGACAGCTAATAAAAAGCGCTCTTTTTTTAGAGGTACTTGGGTTTTTATTTGTATAGAAATGCATAAAGACCTGTGTTTATAGAACGACATACAAATGTGTGTATTTTATAGAGAGATTCTAAGAAGTATTAGTCAAATAGAGATACGCACAACTGTAATTTTAAAGAGATATAAAACGTTCGTTACTTTTAATAGAATGATACACGAGTAAGTAATTTTATAAACATATTTAAATTATTTCTAATTTTCTTCATGAATGAGAAACTATTCAATTTTATAGAGGATCATAGACATCTGTTACTTGATAGAGAGCTATAAAGATCTTTAAGTTTGTTTTTAAAAAAAAGAAAAAATGATCGGTATTTATTAAGAGATGCAAAGATCTTTATTTGCATATTGAAGCAAAAAAATATCTAAAGTTATACAAAGATAAAATATGTGTAATTTTTTTTAATGAAAACAGGATTTGTTGTGTTATACACATATGTATTAAACTTAAAGAACTATCTTTGTGATGTTATACACAAAATAAAGATGTTTATACCTTTACTAAGTTGCAACGATGTGCCCCATCAAAGGATGACAACCTAATTATTGCTATAAATGGAGTCAATGGTTCTGTAAGGTGTTGAAGGTCTACAGTAGTATACAGAGTTGCATTACTCTATTGCAAAAATGGTTAATGTGTGGTAACGGAAATATTTGAACTCTTATCAATGGACTTAAAAATTGCAGATAAATATTTGAAAAAAAAATAAAGAAAGCTTAAGTATTTTTTTTATTATGTTAAAGACATATCCTACTAATCCTGTCAGATATTCCGAAGTCATGACTATTATTTTGGTTCTTCTCTTCTGACCTTGTATAGGTACTAATCGAAAGCCGAAATATTTTATTTGTACTAGTAAGAATTGGGGAGGGGAGTAAGTGGTGGTTGAGCAGTTGCACGTTCGGCTATCGTACGGGCACTGGCAGGTCCACGAGCTCACGCAGCCCCCTAGGTGTACCTGACATCGATTGGGGAAAGTAAAGGCAGCCGGACATCGCGCTAGCCTCATATACCGTGGCTAACAAAAAACGTGTGAAAGCTACTTCACTTGCCCCCATAGTCAATCATGATCTGAATAGGGGACTTGACTACTTTTACTTAGTTAAAGCTGCCCCCATCGAGAAAAATGTAGCCTTGGAGACTCCCAGAAGACAAATGGGAAACAGTCATACACCAAGTCAATATCTACTTTATCAACTTTGGCTTATGCTATGTTGGTTATATTGGGACGTTACGTGTCTTATATTTTGTTACATCTTACTTCATATCATAAACTTTAGAGGATCAATACTTTGTTAAAATGTATAACAATGACTTTGTTTTGTTAAGGAGTAATAACTAAATTGTTTTAAACATTTCAAGCGATCAGATATTTTTACGTTTGAAAAGGAAAAGTTAATCCACAAGTAAATGCTGTATATTAAACAAGTGTAAACATGTATGTCACTACAATGTGAAAATTTTTCTTTTTTTACATAGAAAAGAAAACTTTTACAACTAACTAATTCACAGTTTATATAAAAAATAATTTACTTGTATAACCATGAAAAACTTTACCTGATTGTAAAAAAAAACAAAACATTATCCTAGTCAACACTGATTTACAATTGAATTTTTAAAAGGGTTTGGTAAAACTGAATTACCTTGAATTGACTCTCGGACCTCGCTTATTACAATAAACTTACTTGACATTTTGATTTGATTATTTCCTCAGGATGGATGACCCTCAGACTTGCCTGAAGATAGACGAGGACCAGGTCCAAAACATCATTAAGAACCGCATTCCAGCCCGCCCCGTGAACGCGCTGATCATCATGCTTGCGTGTTTCAGCGTCCTGGGGTTGCTAGGCAACTCCCTGGTGCTCTACGTCTACGTCCGGAAACGAAACAAACTTTCGTCCACCGTCTTCATCATCGCCCTTGCCGCCATCGACCTCGTGACCTCGGCCATCGGCATGCCTTACACCATGGTGGTGGAGGGCCTCAACTACCACATCTCACTGGATTTCACGTGCAAGCTCTACTACTTCATCATCACCTGCACTGTTCCCTTCTCCGTCTTCATCATGGTGGCCATAGCCATAGACAGGTACATCTGTATCTGCAGACCCCATTCACACGTGCTGGACTCCACCAGAGCCAAATACTCCGTTATTGTCCTGCTGTTTCTGGCTATAGTCATCGGAGTGGTTCCCGCGATGTTTCATGGTGTCTACCTTGACGTCGAAACGCTACGGAAGAAAGATTCACGGCCACACCCCGTGGAGCAAATGCTGAACAAGGAATTCAAAAACATCACTGACGCCTATAAACTGTTCGCGGACGGCAGCTGTCAGGACTGCGTCAATACGTCTGACACCACAGATGACTTTACGTACGAGTACCTGACCTTTCTAATAAAACTGTACGTGAAGGTGTGCAACCAGGCGAACCCCATCAACGAGTCGTACATTTACACTGGCCAGTGTTTGCCCAATCAGATTCTCTTCTCTGAGCGCTTCCGGTTTACATACCAGACGATCTACTCTTCCAGTTTTCTGGTCTGCTTCTTCGTCGTCTTCGTCCTGTACATCCTAATATACCGGTCAGTTCTGGTCAGGCGAAGCCGGAGGCTGGCCTCCAGGAACAAGTCCAAGCTGACCCACACTATGGACATGTCCCTCACTGAGAACCAAAGCATGCTGGACGACTCGCCGGACAAAAGCATCGCCATGACCGATATATCGAACGGGAGCAAGGATTGTCCCGGCCCGAAAAAGCACCTTAGCCCACCCCTCACACAATCCCTTCTATTAAAAGAACAAAGACAGTCACACTTTCAGATGGAAGACGGTTCTCAAAAAACCGCCAAGGCGATGAATGGCTGTCTGAGGGACAAATATTTCCTGGCCAACATCAGGACAGCCATCATGCTGTTTGTTGTAACCGTTTTCTTCATCATCGCCTACCTGCCTTCCTGGCTTATCGCCCACAAGGTGATACAGTTCAATGTCATCGTCTTCTACGTGTACTTCAGCAATCACATCGTCAACCCAATCATCTACGCCTTCATGAACCCGGCTTTCAGGCGCTCTTTGAAGGCGCTCGTCTGTCGCAAACCGGTGCGCAATTTATGAGAGTGGCTCTCAAACTACAAACTTAGTCTGGTTCCAGCGCCTAAGACATTCCTAAGAATATACCCCAGCTGCTGCCTTGAGACATATCAATATGTTATGTTGTGATGAGCTCCCTTGATGAAAACATGAAGCTAAAAAATGGTTTTAGCGTAACAGTGACGTTTTGTTTAAAACAATTAAAGTAATTCATATCAGTATGGATTGAGAAGAGGTTAATGTATGCGACACATGAACGTCACGTGGGATTCTAAAGTTCAATTTGCATATATATTTCTTGAATTGTTTAAAACAATAATGTATGTGACGATATAAATATATTGTGAATGATTATCATATTATCATACCATTTTGCTCAACCATAAACAGAGTTTTATCACAATATCTAAAGAGTAGAAGCTCGTTTGTGTTAGCTTGATATCAATGCCGGAGTGCAAGGTACTAATGTGTTTGTGTGTGCTAGATTATTGTTTGATTGAAATGGAGAGATATTAATGTGAGATTTGAGGTTTTTGGTAAATTGGAATGCAAGATTACGTAAAGAAGGGTTTATTAATAAACGAAAAGTGTGAGATTAAAAAAGACAAATCTACACCTTTGGGTTTGAAATCATTTTTAATCCCTAAAGGGAAACTCGCTACGAAAGTTCATAAAAGAGCTAACATTTAAATTATTTTAAAACAATGTTCATGATAAAATCTTGAAGTGTACCTTATATTTAAAATGTATTTCATACCTGGGGAATACTTTCTAGACCCAAGTGACAACATTTCTACATCAGTAGCATGCAAGATAAAACTTTTTTTAAAAATCAAGTATTTTTACGCTTCATTTTATCACTGTCAGCTTGACTAAAGTTGAACGCATTTCACTCCATGTTAAAATTGTGATCGTTTTCTAGACTAAGTTCCTAACCAAACTTCCGTGGACTAACTTCGAACAACAAATTACAGTAGTTCCAAGAGAAGTGGAATTTGTATCTTTAAAAATGATTTCAAATTAATTGCATTCAATTTTGTGGATATATTGGTCACATTTTAAATTGTTACTTGTAAAACAAAACTTGTTATGATGTTTAAAAACAACAAAACAACTCACTGTAAGGTTTGATGAAGCCAAAATGCTCGAGCCAATCTTGTTGAAAACCCTACTTTCTATGTAAAGGCGATTATGTTATATGATATCTGAAAAGAAATATTAATTTTTTCATTAAGTCCGACGCCAGACTATACTTTGAAACGATGAGTAATTAGACGCGCAAGGAATGTCTTTTTTTTTAATTGGTTAGTACGTCAATCAAAATAACAGTTTTATATTTTTATTTGACCTAAGGAACTTTTGGACTCACCATCTTATTACTACAAATGTATTTTTTATTTTGAGATTATCATTGGAATACATTTAAAAATATATAAATCTTTTTAAGAAATCCGCTTCAATGGGTTGGCGTTAGTACGGAGTATAGCGTCAAATATTTTGTCGTTTTTCTTTTTTTTAAATTATTATTATTATTTGTTTGTTAGTTTGTTTGTTTTTTGTTGTTTTTTTTTTTTGGTTACGCTCTTGAACTTGATTGACCTTAATGATAAGTGATTGAGTGTTCATGAACCAACAGATTGAGAGCCACTGGCACACGATATCCCTGTTAATCCAGTAACCGAACTTAGCAGCTCTGATCTACTTTCGGAACAAACACTCTTACACTTGATGAAAACCGATCAGCCACTCTCAACTACAGTGGCAGGTTTGTCTTGGGCGTTACCGATCACAACATGGAACTTTACTCTAGATAATGAAATCGTGCCCAGGCGCGGGATGATGTCCCTTTGACCCAGACGTCTAACAGACGGCACTTAAAGGGGGATCACTCACGCTTGATTTGAGATTCGCGTGAGCACGGAACTCTGACAATGATACAATTTGACGTTACCTTCCAGCGGACTTTGTGTTGATGTACCAAAGTCATAATTAAGGATAAATTTAAGTCACATCAGTGGATGTAGCTTTATCCTGATGGAGGATGTACCTGGTCATAATTGGGGATGTACCTGGTCATAATTGGGGATGTACCTTGTCATAATTGGGGATGTACCTTGTCATAATTGGGGATCTACCTTGTCATAATTGGGGATGTACCTAGTAATAATTGGGGATTTACCTGGTCATAATTGGGGATTTGCCTGGTCATAATTGGGGATGTACCTGGTCATACTTGGGGATGTACCTTGTCATAATTGGGGATGTACCTGGTCATAATTTGCATTTACCTGGTCATAATTTGGGGTGTCCCTAAGTAATATTTGGGGATGTACCAAAGTCATAATTGGGGATGTACCAAAGTCACAATTAAGGATGTGTTTAAGTCATAGCTGTAGATGTAGCTTTATCCTGATTGAGGATCTACCTGGAAATAATTGGGGTTGTGCCTAAGTCATAATTGAGGTTATAACTAAGTCATAATTTAGTTTTGAAATGAAAATAAAATAAATATTAACATATAAATAAAGAGACTACATTTGTATCAGAGTCTTGTCAAAGAATATAAGTCATTGTGTCACTGTTCGGAGATTTTTGTAACATTTATTGAATAAAATTGTTCAGTATTATTACTTTACCTTCAGTATAAACTTCTTGTAATATCTTGAAAGTGATAATCGGGGATGTCAAATGTTCACTTTTCTCTAACAAGTTTGTAAAATTAATCGATTTGAAATCGATGCAAGGTTGTGCCAAAGCCAGACGTAAAAAAAATTATTTTAAGACTAAAGAAATGATGATACAAGCAGCTTAAATTTTTTAATGCATTTGGTGATAAGAAAATATGGTGCTAAGGGGGTAACCAGGAACATGTTATAAAAGTAATACAAGTTAAAGTCATTTACTAAAAATTGGGGGTAAAATTGTGGCTAAAAGACCATTTCACGGAAAAATGGCTAAAAAGTTGGGAAAATGGTGATACGGCAAGGACGCTTTAAAATAAAATGCCGTTACCGCGCAAGCGAGATCCCTGGTGGAAACTGCCTCGTAGCTGCCAGTCCCTCGTTACGCAGATGAGGACTGGACACTGTCAAAGAAACAGCTACTTTCACAGGATGCCGTTTATGTGGTATGGCCGAGGAGACAGGGGCACACCTGCTGACCGATTGTTCTGCGGCAATTGGGGACGCGGTGAGGTCAGGCAGCCATCGCACTGCGGAAGAATATCTCCATGGCGATGCCCTTATGTTGAGGCTCGCCGTTGGTATTGTAGGCCGGGTTATAAGAGTCTGAAGGACTCAACCCTCCAATGAGAATGTCACTAAAAATGCCATTGAAAAGGGGAAAAAATGAAGGTGAATGAGCGATAACAATTTTCAAAGTTTAAAAAAGTATTAATTATGAAATTAAATGTGTATTTCTTTTTGACTCATGACTATTTATTTTGGGAGTATCTTCACTCTGTTTAACTAACGCATCGGGAAACGTTGTGTCCGAGAGAGCCATAAACACCACATATTTTGAAAGGTAATTCTGTAATTATGTTTAAACTAAAAATTCAAGTAAATGTGAGCATATTGTGTAATTCCAATACTGAAAAGTACAATAATTACGTCTCTAAATTCTTTTTAATGACAGTGTTATACTGTTGCTAATCAATGAGTATTTCTTACAATTAATTGGAATTTTAGTGCTGCATAGCTTGTCTAGTGGCTTAGTAGTCTGGTTGATACGTGGTGAGGTTAAGCTTCATGCAGGCGTGGAGACTTTTTTAGGCGAGGGTGGGGTGGGGTAAACAAATTGATATGTGGATCATAAGACATTTTGTTAAATAATAGAACATTTGTTTGAGAGCCCGATTGAGCTCTCACTAAAGCCACATCTGGATAGGAAGAGTACAAACTCGAAGTTACTTCAGTAATGTCTTACCTGGCTCGAGAGCCATGGTTTCTCGACCCCTGAACTAAGGCAATGTATCATTAACTAGATATGACCCGCGTCGTAGCGTACACCGCATACTTACTCATTAACAGTGCAAGGTAAGTGCGGAAAGAACGGACACAAACTACAGCACGAAGAAATCAGAAAACGGAGTGATCATAGGGAAGTTGGACTCGTCGGCGCATTTTTGTTATCGAGACATGCTTACTGCGGATAGCAAAAAGTGGGCGAGACACTGCTCTAATTGACTCTGGATTTCACCGCACTTAAATTTGTATGTTATTTTTTTATATTCGTTTTATTTATGTACTATTTGTTCGTTGAGGAAGTCTCTTTGTCAAAACGTTCGTTGTTTTGTTACGTTCTGTCATGCTACTCACACCCTGTTTACATATTATTCATTTACTGCGAGTAGATACCTACCCCCTACCCTGCATCACTTTAGCTTGTCAACCATAAACCGTGATTGGCCGACCCTTGCGAGGGTCGCTCGTCATGATTCTTTTCTCTTGTCATTGTCTTATTCTGGTAAATTATATATATAGATCACGATATTATATTGCTAATACAAGTTGAAATTATGTCATTCAAAAGCTAGCAATTTCTTAATTACGATTCATGCTTGGTCGAATTTGATGTGAATGTTAAATACGTTTACATAGATAAATAAATATATTTAAGAATTACAGAAAATATTTTTACAAAACTTGAAGAGAAGAAAAAAAGATCATCATAAAAATACATATGAAATAATCACTTTATTGAATTTATTTCTATTAGCTGAATTTATCTATATTGTCTACATTAGCCTCTATCGAGTTAAATGTAATGTATAGTATTAAAAAACCTATTAATATTAATGTCATGAAAATCGTCAGCCAGGAATTGCTGGGAAATAAAAAAACTCAATAATAAAAGGACGCACACATTTAAATTGCATAAGATTAGGTTATTCTGCCCCAGAGCATGACAGCAGTGTTTGATCGCTTGAGTAAAACATCTTTATAAACCATTCATGATCTTGTTGATGTGGTGATGTTACACTTCTCATAACAATAACATGCTTGCATTATTTTTTATATAAATGAGGCCTAAATGAAGGTTGGAATTAATTTATTTTTAAAGAGATTGACGTGGGCTTCATTGTAAAAAGAAATGTTAATTTTGTTTCATTGCTATTATGGTCATGTTTATGAAAATGGTTACTGATAGTTTTCATTCACGATTAAATCAAGCTTTTAAATTTCTCTGTGTATTTTCTCTCATTTTGTACATGTTAATATTTAAGGATTCTCCTATATAGTTTTTGTTGTCGCTTCATTATTTAAAAGAGCAATGACATTTATACAATTCTTATATTTAGAAAAATAATACATTTTTAAAAAAAAACTGACTCCAACTGTCACTGACAACCTGTCTCTAACTGTCACTGATAACCTGTCTCAAACTCTCACTGACAACCTGTCTCTAACTCTCACAGACAACCTGTCTCTAACTCTCAATGACAACCTGTCTCTAACTCTCACAGACAACCTGTCTCTAACTCTCACAGACAACCTTTCTCTAAATCTCACAGACTACCTGTTTCTAACTCTCACAGACAACCTGTCTCTAACTCTCACTGACAACCTGTATTTAACTCTCACAGACAACCTGTCTCTAACTCTCACCGACAACCTGTCTCTAACTCTCACAGACAACCTGTTTCTAGCTCTCACAGACACCCTGTCTCTAACTCTCATAGACAACCTGTTTCTAACTCTCACTGACAACCTGTCTCTAACTCTCACTGTCAACCTGTCTCTAACTCTCACTGACAACCTGTCTCTAACTCTCACTGACAACCTGTCTCTAACTCTCACTGACAACCTGTCTCTAACTCTCACTTACAACCTGTCTCTAACTCTAACAACCTGTCTCTAACTCTCACTGACAACCTGTCTCTAACTCTCACTGACAACCTGTCTCTAACTCTCACTTACAACATGTCTCTAACTCTCACTGACAAACTGTCTCTAACTCTAACAACCTGTCTCTAACTCTCACTGACAACCTGTCTCTAACTGTCATTGACAACCTGTCTCTAACTCTCACTGACAACCTGTCTCTAACTCCTCACTGACAACCTGTCTCTAACTTATACTGACAACCTATCTCTAACTCTAACAACCTGTCTCTAACTCTCACTGACAACCTGTCTCTGACTTTAACAACCTGTCTCTAACTCTCACTGACAACCTGTCTCTAACTCTCACTGACAACATGTCTCTAACTCTCACTGACAACCTGTCTCTAACTCTCACTGACAACCTGTCTCTAACTCTCACTGACAACCTATCTCTAACTCTCACTGACAACCTGTCTCTGACTCTAACAACCTGTCTCTAACTCTCACTGACAACCTGTCTCAAACTCTCACTGGCAACCTGTCTCTAACTGTCCCTGACAACCTGTCTCTAACTTTCACTGACAACCCTTCTCTTACTGTCACTGACAACCTGTCTCTGACTCTAACAACCTGTCTATAACTCTCACTGACAACCTGTCTCTGACTCTAACAACCTGTCTCTAACTCTCACTGACAACCTGTCTCTAACTCTCACTGACAACCTGTCTCTAACTCTCACTGACAACCTATCTCTAACTCTAACAACCTGTCTCTAACTCTCACTGACAACCTGTCTCTGACTCTAACAACCTGTCTCTAACTCTCACTGACAGCCTGTCTCTAACTCTCACTGACAACCTGTCTCTAACTGTCACTGACAACCTGTCTCTAACTTTCACTGATAACCTGTCTCTAACTCTCACTGACAACCTGTCTCTAACTTTCACTGACAACCTGTCTCTTACTGTCACTGACAACCTGTCCCTAACTTTCACTGACAACCTGTCTCTTACTGTCACTGACAACCTGTCTCTAAATCTCACTGACAACCGTTTTGTCCTTTTTTTTTTTGCAATAAACATGTTTTTATTGTTAATCCTGAATGATCACCACGCCCCATTTATGCATATAATTTGATGCTTAATTAGAAAACAATTATCTTTGACAATGGTTTATTGATAATATTCTCTTTAGCCACAATTTAATGATTATAATTAGTCCTTTAAAACAAAATGTTTTGATTTAAGATTTCTTCGGTAGTTGGAGAATCATTCTTCTAAAAAAAGCAACATGCCCTATAACCGGTTTTAGTGAGTCAACATGTCCGTGTCCTAACCAGTTTTTGAGAGTCCACTTAACTGTACGTGATCTACCACCGCCCACCCGCCTCAAGTGACACAGGCCCTAACTGCATCACTGTCACGGCACATCGGTTCAACAAAATAAAGCTCCGGGCTGCTCCCCTCAAATCAGAGGCCTCGGTTGGAAACTCTGCTCTCGATCTGTCGTCTCCCTTTTAAAGCACTCGAGACCCATCTATCAGGCTAAGCTGTGGCTCAAATCAAATAAAAAGGTCATAGAAATTCAAAATTGGTTGACAACGATTTAACGTCTGCTATCTTAGTGAATCCAAAACGTAGAATAAGTGTTTTTTTTTAAAAAAAAAAAAAAAAAAGATCTACATCTATGCAGAAAATTTTTACTTTGAACTACGAATCATCATAATAGAGATGTATATTTCAGAACATCCACCACAACCCCAGAGTTTCTGTCATAGACTATTTTCACGGTGTACCGTTATTATCTGTATAACTGGTGTTAGTCGGGAGCGTAAAGCGTCCAGACTCGGTTTACCCTCACATCACCACGCAACGATCTCCCTACAGACTAAAACACATGGGACTCTACGTGATACTTCATCAATTTCTACCGTGTATATATCTGCGAACCACTTGCCACGATATATAGAGACAGGATGCATTTCCGCTTGGAATAAAGCTCTGAAGAAATGACGCTTTGTTGGCAGGTTCATTTGAGATATTTTGCTATTTATTAATTGGCACGAGGTTTAATTATATTAGAATACTCAGACATATGGACAAAGTCACAGTTCTTGTTCCATTCGAAAGTGCACACACATCCCTCTTGACATGGAAACATTTTGGCGTGGATAAGTTGCTTGACCAAGCCAACAAAATGTCAACACTCAAAACTCTATAAATAAACGCAAGACTAGAATTAAACCATTGATATCTGTACGACTCAACAATGTTCTGTTTAGAAGTAGCGATTGTAATGTATTCAATAATAGCATAATAGCAGGCTTGCGTGTGAAACGTTTTGCTGGTACTACCCGAGTGTCCCCGTCAGTAACATGAACGAACAAAAAGGAATAAACAACAGAAACTAATTTTAGATAACATATAGGCTGAAAACATTGTGACTCTAAAGAGAGTACCATCAGGAAAAACATAAACATTTTATGAAATTAAAGAAATAAAGCTTTTTCCTTTTATTTGTATTACAGTGTCATCATTACTTTTCAATAAAAAAAACTATCTATACTTAAAAGCGTTAACTACTTACACACACAGCGATCGATATTTATATATTTTGGAAATTACAATAAAAAAACGAAATTTAAAGACCAAATTTTAAAATATTTATTTACGTTCAGTTAATTTTGATTAATTATATTTTATAAGGCATATATAGATACCGCTAGATTGCGTACTATTATTTTGCGAAATCGGTTAATCCGCGTTAATTCTTTGCCTTCTATGTATTGTGACGTAAAACAGCAAATTCCTTCTGCTATGCAAAAATAAGGAGAAAAAACTTCATGTACCTCTGAATAAATAAATAATAATACGAAGGTACAGTATGTAAGTAAAAAAAAAAATATAAATAGAAAAAAAATATAAGAAATATTGTTCTTAAATTTTAATAGAATTTTAATTCGTTTCTCAGTAACATGATTTTACGAATATTTTTATCGATAGAATATTTTAACAATAAATCGATTAATTATTCGTTAATTTCCGCAGCCATTTTGCCAATATTTTATTGTCAAACATTCTATCTCTTAAATGCAAGTAAAATTACCTAAATGATTTTTACCAAGTCTTTTCAATTTATTTTATATAGACACAGTGATTTATTTTTCTTTTGACAATAATTGTAAAGTTTTCAAACTGCAATTTACACACAATACATATTTTTTGGTCAGCAGTGCTTAGAAGTACACTGAGTTGACTAAGACCTTGATATAACATGAAGGAAGTTACAACTGCTTTCTTTTCGTACTTTGATCGTCTAGTGAGTGGTTTTTTAAACTTTATAGGTGGCGACCCCTTTTTGTAAAAGAAATGTGGCCCACGACATCAATGAAATATAAATAAGCCATTTTCAAAACAGACAAAAATGTGCATTACAGTGTATTTTATAGTCCACAGTTGGGGACCCCCAGAAAACCCTACCGGCAGGTTGGGAACCGCTGGTCTAATGCATCAAACACCCTCTCCCTTAAAGTCTCCACAACCACTCCTTAATAGCACACATACAAACATACACACATGTCAAGGTATGAGAATCACTGACTGAGTTTGTTGTGAAATATGTGTGAGCGATGTTCGAACTGCTCGGTAAACAAAACACTGAGTGTTCACCGCCATGACTTTGGGGAGTTCATTTCAGGGCTATATATAGTGTGGGACGGGGCTCAGTGCGGAGGTCAGTAGAGGTCAATACAGCGGGCAGGAGACTAGTGTGTATTTTGTGTGTCAGGCTACAGGCGAGAGAGTTAGTCCTAGGTCGAGCGATTGTCAAACATTTATCGAGGTGTGCTCGAATGTAGGGACAATCAGGAGAATTGAGACTTGTGAGGAATTAGCCTGTGATTGGATGTACCTGAGGGCTGTCATTGATCTGTATTGTATTATTGAAGCAGTGTCTGTACGTGTAAGATTGCAACAATAAAGAATTATATATTATTGATAAGAATCGAGACGTTGGTCTTATTACATCCAGAACCCAGTACGCAAAAACACATCACACAAACATACACTCACACACCACATACACATACATTTACACTGAGAAACCCACAAAAACACCCACATACGTACACAAACACAATTACACAAAAACTACTTACAAATGCACTCACACCTGAAATATTAGTGTCCCATTCTGAACATAGTTGCTGGCTGTATCAAGAGAGAAATATGTCAGTTGTGAAAGAAACAAAAGAAAAAAAAACAACACACCTTAAAAACTCAAAAAAGCGATAATGATAAAAAAATGACATAAAAAATATTGTCTGTTAAAAGGTAGCAGAAAAGATCTAATGTTAAATAAAACATGGCAGGCGCGCGACTTCAGCTTTGAATCCTGCAACACTACGTCCATGATTGTAACGATTGTTTTACTCTGCATTGTAAAGAACGTGGAGCACATGTAGGCAAAGGAAGTGGCTAATAGAAAGCTTGGCTGGAGACATTGGCACAACTCTTAGTAAAAAGCAGCTGCTTGTTGTCTGTAGTGACAATAAATGTGATTACAACTGATGAAATGGATAGACACTGCCATGTTATTTCTTCGTCACAATCAAAATTTCACGTGCTAAGGCCGAAGATTGCAAGCTAGAAATTTATTTTTGGTAAAATTTTAGAACTAATTTTTAAAAAATTAATTATTTTTTACAAAAATTTATAAAACAATTTTTGAGAAAAAAATAATAATTCCACAATATTTATTTAATAAATAATTTTTAAAAAATACAAGCAGATGGATCACTAGGTATGTTGTCACAGTGTGAGGTAGCTCCTGGTGTCAAAGAATGAGGTAGATCATGGTGTCAAAGAGTGAGCTAGCACGTGGTGTCACAGAGTGAGGTAGCTCATGGTGTCTGTGATGAGATTTGTAACGGACTCATCAGCCTAAGTAACCCCTAACAACTAAACCACCCAGAGAGAAGGGGGGTAACTCGCCATCTAGAAATCTGACAGATGTGCGTGCATATTTTCTTCAACGGGGCTGAAACAGGGAAGTCTTCACCCCATTGGTTATATTTTTGATGCAACCAATCAAGAGTTATGAAAGTCACGTGATCATCAAAGATATAAGCCGAGCAAAAGCAATATTCATTCTTTTCACTGCCAAACTGAACGAGGCGGACAGATTTACTACTGCCCACAAAGAATATAGGGATCTTAGACATACATTTAACCCTAGCCCAAGGAATGACAAGACACCGAGGGAAGGAAGAGAAGGATTTTCCCTACCACAAACCTTTAACAAATCTGGCAGTTATAACAGTGGAAAATAAATTTAATCTGGAAAGAAAGACCCCATCACATTATCCATCAGGTAGGAACCGTACCTGGTGCGAATATCAACAATCATCTACTCATAACAGTAGTGATTGTAGGAATAGGAAACCTCCAACACCCAACCCAGGCACCACAACCCCCAAGCAACCAGTGCACCGAGTGGGAGCGATGAAGGTATTTCACCCTTCTGAAGAATCAAATAGGCATCATTCACCCGCGTGTGAGAAAGTATTAGTCAATGGCCGACCAGCAAGTTGTCTGAACGACACAAGTTGTTCATATGATGCTATTGTCAAGCGGTCACTTGTCAATATGGAGGACATGACCGATGAAACCATTGTAATACAAAGTGCAAATTAAAAAAGCCCGCCAGAAACACTACATGTGGCCAGGATCCAGGTAAACTCCAGCTATGTGCGAGGAAAGATTAGAGCTGCTGTGATGGATGCACCCGTATACGACCTGATTTTGGGGTGCAGATACGTGTATTTAGGGAAACCAGAACATCCAATGGTTGTTGATCCAGTAACAACCCGATCTATGGATCCCGAAAGAAACAATGAGGTGATTCATAACGACACCCCAGGAGAAATGAGAGCAGCCCAAAGAAGCGATCCATCCCTGTCAAGGTGGTTCGAGTACGCTGAAGGGAAGAAGCCGTACAACGGCAAACACTCATTTTATTTGAAGTCTGGACTATTATATCGAAAATTCAAAGAAGGTGAGAACTGGACCAAGGAGAAATTAGAGGAGGAAACTAAGACTGTTCCCAAGTACGTACATGACTTAAGGGAAAGACTTCAGCTGGTAAGAGCCTTGGCATTGGAAAATCTAAAGAAAGCACGCCAACGTCAGGAAAGAAACTATAATAAGAGGACCAAGGACAGGGAACTGCATGTGGGCGATAAGGTCATGTTACTACTCCCCAAAAATACAAACAAACTTCAGATTTGCTGGCATGGTGCCTATGAAGTCACCCAAAGAACATCAGCAACAAATTACAAAATAAGAATGGGGAAAAAGGAAAAAATGTACCATGTAAATCTATTGAAGAAATACATGGAGAGAGAGCCTGAATGCCAGACGCTAGTAGCCATATCCATAGCTGAAGAAACAGGAGTAACTAAGGGAGTTACAGAATGTCCTCCTAGTCAGAAAGAAGGAGTCAAGGAAGTATCAGTATGCTCTGACTTGACTCCCCAACAACAACTTGAAACCCATGCATTGCTACAGGAGTTCCTCGACGTCTTAACTGATCAGCCAGGTAGAACCAACCTGGAAACGTTCAATATGAAACTTACAGATGACAGGCCTATCAGGGTAAAACCCTACCCAATGCCTCACGCAAAGGCTGAAGTGGTGGAAACTGAAATTAAAGAATTGCTCAGAATGGGCATAATTGCTCCATCCACATCACCATACAGTGCACCTGTAATACTGGTGAGGAAGCAGGACGGGAGCCACCGAATGTTTATTGACTTCAGGCGATTGAACGCCGTGGTACAATTCCAAGCGGAGCCACTACCTGACCCTGCCACCATCTTTGCCAATCTGAGCAAAGCTAAATACTTTAGCAAACTGGACTTAAGTCGAAGATACTACCAAATTGAGGTAGATCCCGAATGCAGACCTATGCTAGCCTTTAGCACGGCCCAAGGCCATTTTGAATTCCAAACAGTGCCGTTTGGACTAAGCAACGCATCCAGCGTGTTGACACGTATGATGAGGAAATTATTAGACCCCATACAACTGCCAGGATTATTTAATTTCATTGATGACATTTTGATAGCATCTGAAACTTGTACAGAGCACCTAGAAACCGTTAGGATATTGTTGTCCAGACTTAGGACAACGGGATTGACGGCCAGGCCATCCAAACGTTTAATTGGATTTTCTCGCATTAAGTTCCTGGGTCACATGATTCAGGAAAACTTAATCATGCCTGACCAGGAAAAGATAAACAGCCTACGCCAAGCTCCAAGACCCATCACGAAAACCCACGTGAGATCTTTCTTGGGCATGTGTGGGTACTACCAAAAGTTTATCCCAAATTTTAACCTGTTATCATCCCCTTTGTCGGGATTGACCCGTAAGAACCAACCCGAAAAGGTGAAATGGGCAGCTGAGTGCGAAGAAGCCTTCGTGAACCTCAAGACAGCTCTGATAGAGAAGCCCATATTAAGGCTACCCAACTTAAATAAGGGCTTTGTCCTCAGGACAGACGCCAGTCATATTGGCCTAGGCGCAGTACTTCTGCAAGCAGAGGATGGAGACCATCCACCTCGATTGTTCCCCATCGCCTACGCAAGCAGGATTTTAAATAAAGCAGAACGGAATTACGCGGCTGTAGAACTAGAGTGTCTAACTCTCGTATAGGCCGTAGAGAAGTTTCAACCTTATTTGTATGGCAAGCAGTTTACACTACAGACTGATCATCACCCACTATCCTTCTTGTCCTCTTCCAAGAAACTGAATGCTAGGCTGATGAGATGGTCATTATTACTGCAGCCGTACACTTTCAGGATAGAATATATCCCAGGGAGGGATAATCATGGGCCAGATTACCTAAGTCGCCATCCACCTGACTCAAAAATGGAAGAAACTCAATAAGATAACAAGAGTCAACTCTCAAAATAGACTACCGCCAGGCACCATCCCATGGTTACTTCGACTTATTCGTCCTCTACTTGATGATTAATCATGATTAATCATCTAAAATAGGCGCTTTTGTGATGAGATTTGTAACGGACTCATCAGCCTAAGTAACTCAGAGAGAAGGGGGGGTAACTCGCCATCTAGAAATCTGACAGATGTGCGTGCATATTTTCTTCAACGGGGATGAAACAGGGAAGTCTTCACCCCATTGGTTATATTTTTGATGCAACCAATCAAGAGTTATGAAAGTCACGTGACCATCAAAGATATAAGCCGAGCAAAAGCAATATTCATTCTTTTCACTGCCAAACTGTACGAGGCGAACGTCGAACAGTAGCGCCCCACAGAATTATATCACGGAAAAGCCGGCAATCTACCAATCTAGTAAGAGTGAACTCATATCTTATTCTATTGATGTACATTTATAATTACATGTATTTTTTTTATAGCAGATTGATATTTATTTTGTTCGATTGACATGGATTTAGTACCCCACGGGATAAATTTTACCGTGTTGGGACCCATGTGTGTTATTCTTACCTATAACACGTTTGCTTAAATAATATGTGCCTGCACACGCGATCTCCACCAAATAGATGGAGCAGCGTGTGTGGATGTTCAATTATATATTAAACTAGCAATTTACCCGCGCTTTGCTGCGGTGAATTAGGTTTTTAGTTGGCGTTGAAAACCTGCGTTATACCAATGCAAAAAACAAATTGATTTTAAAATTTCATCTAGATCATGATCGATTTTCTAAATATATTAAATTCACCGTGTTTGTTGTCTGTCTTTCCTGGTCCAGTGAAAAAAATTAACTAACTGACAATTACAGAATTAGTGATGATCAGTTATAATATAATACATAAACTACATTTGAACCTCCGGTCCCCAGTTACTGATAAATTAAATGCATTTAAGCCTGTTAACATCACAGAAGTTTACTGGGAGATTTTAAAATAATACAATTTTCAAATGTCTTATTTAATGTACGACAAAAAATAATTTTTTCTTAATGTTGGTGAATTTAAACAGTTTTAATAACTTTTTCCTTGAAAAGACTATAGATGTGAAGATTTGAAAATGTAAATTTTTTTTTATTGCTGAATCTTTTTTTTTGTAGTAACACATTAATAAATATCTATTTAAATATAAAACAATAGTAAGTATTTAGGCAGTTATAATAGTCCTGTAGGAACATGATGTGTAACTTCATTAAAAGTCATTTTAATGCTCCTGCCTACACCGGAAGTTAGAGAATTAGTGATGATTGATGAGTGAGTGAATTAAAATCTATACTTGGGCCCCAGGTCCCCAGTAAGGGATATTTTAAATATGTTTTCACCTGCTACCGTCGTGGAAGTGTATTTAACTATCCCCCAACGTTGCACGCCTTTACCTAGTCAGTAAGAAGGAGAATAATTGATTTTAAATTTTTATATAGCTCACATAAGAGAAAAAACGTTTTTAGGGCCCCAGCCCTCATGAGTGTGTATTTCAAAAATCTTTTACACCAACTTTCGTTGTGAGAGGTTACATAACAATTTTCCAAAGTTTCATGCTCCAACCTACTCGGAAAATTTGGACAATTAGTGATGAGTCGATTTTTAATAAAACAAAAACTATATTTGGGCCCCCGGACACCCATGAGAGGGAGTTTTACATTATTTTTTGCAAAATTACGTTGGGAGCGTGTACTCAATATTTTGTACACAGTTTCAATCATCTACCTATACAGGAAAAAGGAGAATTAGTGATTTTCAATATTTGTAAAGCTCATATTAGGAAAAAAGTTTTTTGGGGCCCCGGCCCCCATGAGTGGGAAATTTTAATATTTTTTTTGGTCAAAATAATCGTAGGAAACATCTATTCAAAACATTTCCAAGGTTTCATGCTTCTACCTACACGGGAAATAAGAAAATTTGTGATTTTCCATTTTTATTAAGCCCATATTAGGAACAAAAATATTTTGGGTCCCCGGCCCCACATGAGCGAGATTATAAAAATTCTTTTTCGCCAGTTTTCGTCGTAAGAGGGTTTCAAACAACTTCCCAAAATTCCATGCTCTTCCTACACCGAAAAGTGGAGAATTTTAGTGATGAGTCGGTGTTTAATGTAAGAGAAAATATATTTCAGCCCCCCATGAGATTTAGTTTTAAAATTTGTTTTGGCCAATTTGCGCCGAGAGCGTGTACTTAAACCATTTCCAAAGTTTCATATTTTTACCCATATGGCAAATAGGAAAATTGGTGATTTTCAATTTTTATAGAGCCCATACTATAAAAAAACTTTTTGAGCCCCCAGCCCAACTTCAGCTAGATTTTAAAAATTATTTTTCGCCAATTTAGTTGTTTTTTGGACATCCAACAACTTTCCAAAGTTTCATGCTTCTAACTACACGGAAAGTTGAAGAATTAGTAATGAAGTTAAGAACAGTTTTTGGCCCCCCGGCCGCACATGAGCGAGGTTTTCAAAATTCTTTTTCTTCAGTTTTTGTAATTAGAGGGTACCCAATAACTTTCTAAAGTTTCATGCTTCTACCTACACGGAAAAGAGGAAAATTGCTGACTTTCAATTTTTAAAGTGACCATATAAGAAAAAAACTTTTGGGGCCCCCGGCCCCACATGAGGGAGATTTTTAAAAAAAATTTTCGACAGATTTCGTCGTTATTGGATACCCAACATTATCTTATAGTTTCATGTTTCTACCTACACGGTAACTTGGAGAATTAGTGATGTAGAACAAAACAGTTTTTGGGCCCCCGGCCCCACATGAGCGAGATTTTTAAAATTCTTTTTCGCCAATTGTCGTAGCGAGAGGGTACAGAACAGCTTCCCAAAGTTTCATGCTTCTACCTACACGGGAAGTTGGAGAATTATTGATGAGTGAGTGAGTGAGTCAGTGAGGGCTTTCCCTTTTATTAGTATAGACTAGCAATTTGCCCGCGCTTTGCTGCGGGAAGATGGAGTATTAGTGATAAGTGAGTGAGTGCATAAAAAACTATATTTTGGCTCCCAGCGCCCACCAAGTAATATTTTAAATATTATTTCACCTGCTGCCATCGTGGAAGTGTATTTAGAAAATCCCCTATTTTTTATGCGTTACCTATTTGGGACATAGGAAAAATAGTGCTTTTCAATTTGTATATAGAACATATTTGGAAAAAAAAAACACGTTTTTCAGGTCCCGGCCCCAATAAGTATGAATTTTAAAATTATATTACGCTAATTTTTGTCGCGAAAGGGTACCCAAAAACTTCCTAAAGTTTTATGCTTCTACCTACATAGGGGATGGGAGAATTAGGGATTTTTAATTTTTATATAGTTAATATTAGTGAAAAACTACATTTTGGCCTCCCAGCCCACAGTAAAGAATGTTTTAAATAGCTGTTCACCTGCTACCATCGTGGAAGTGTAGTTAACAAACGCCCAAAGTTTCATGCGTTTGTTTATTTGGAAGATAGTAGAATTATTGATTTTCAAATTTTTGTAGCACGTATAAGGAAAAAAACACGTTTTTTGGGGGGCCAAAGCCCTCATGAACGTGCATTTAAAAATTATTTTACGCCAATTTTCGTCGTTTTGAGGGCACCCAACAACTTCCTAAAGTTTTATGTTTTTACCTCCACGATGAATTGTGGAATTTGTGATGAGTCGGTTTTTATTATGAGTTTAAAAATATATTTGGGCCCCCGGCCCCCTGTGAGTGGAAATTTATCATTCTCTTTCGCCAACTTTCATTTGGAGATTGTACTCAACAACTTCCCAAAGTTTTATGCTTCTATCTAAATGGAGAATGGGGAATTAGTTATGTGTAGTTTTTATATAGTTTATATTAGGAAAGAAACTACATTTGGCCCCAGGCCCCCAGATATTTTAAAATATGTTTTCATCTGCTACCATTGTGAAAGTGTAATTATCAATTCACCAACGTTTCATTAGTCTACCTACTCGAGAAATAAGAGAATCAGTGATTTTCAATTGTTATATAATTTTCATATAAGAAAAAAAATACGTTTTTGGGGTGAATTTCAAAATTCTTTTACATAAACATTTGTCATGAGAGGTTACTTAACAACTACCCAAAGTTTCATGCTCCTACCTACACGGAAAATTGGAGAATTAGTGATAAGTTGTTTTTTTGTATATAAGAAAAAATATATATTTGGGCCCACGGTACCCAATTAGAGGGAATTCTAACATTCTTTTTGCCAATTGTCGGGAGCTTGTACTAAAAAAATTTCAAACGTTTTATGTTTCTACCTATATGGGAAATAGGAGAATTAGTGATTTTCAATTTTTTTATAGCTCATATAAAGAAATAAATGTTTTGGGGGCCTCGGCCCCCATTAGAGGGAAATTTAACATTCTCTTTTGCCAATTATCATCGGAAGCATGTACTCAAAAAATTTACAAAGTTTCTTGCTTCAAACTTTACGGGAAATAGGAGAATTAGTGATTTGCAATTTGTAAATAACTCATATAAGGGGACACATTTTTTATGGGGCCCAATTTTTTGGGCTCCCGTACCTCTATGAGTGGGCATTTAACATTCTCTTTCGCCAATTATCATCGGGAGATTAAACTCAACAACTTCCTAAAGTTTCATGCTCTCCACCTACATGGTGAATGGAAGAAATAGTGATTTTTAGTTTTTGAATTTGGGCCCCCAGCCCCCCTGTAAGAGAAATTTTTAATATTATTTCACCTGCTAGCATCGTGAAAGTGTATTTATAAACTCCCCAACATTTGATGAGTCTACCTACTCGGAAAATAGGAGAATTGGTGATTTTCAATGTTTATATAGCTCATTTAATGAAAATATCGTTTTCGGGGCCCCAGCCCCCATGAGTGGGAAATTTAATATTCTCTTTTGCCAATTATCGTTGGAAGCATGTACTCAAAACATTTCTTAAGTTTCATGCTTCTACCTACACGGGAAATAGATGAATTATTGATTTTCAATTAGCATATAGCTTATTTAAGGAGAAAAACAGTTTTGGGGCCCCGGCCCCTATGAGTGTTAATTTCAAAATTCTTTTTTCGCCATTTTTTGTCGTAAAAAAGTCTCTAACAACTTCTTAAAGTTTCATGCTTCTACCTATACGGGAAGTTGGAGAATTAGTGATGTAGGACAAACAAGTTTTTTGGCCCCCGGCCCCACATGAGTGAGATTTTCAAAATTCTTTTGCGCCAATTTTCGTAGTCAGAGGGTACCCAACAACTTCCCAAAGTTTCATGATTCTGCCTACACGGGAATTTGGAGAATTAGGGATGAATCAGTGAGTCAGTGAATGAGTGAGTCAGTGAGGGCTTTCCCTTTTATTAGTATAGATATATATATATATATCTTTACTAATAAAAGGGAAAGCCCTCACTGACTGACTGACTGATTCATCACTAATTCTCCAACTTCCCGTGTAGATAGAAGCATGAAACTTTGCGAAGTTGTTGGGTACTCTTTCACTACGACAAGTGGCCAAAAAGAATTGTTTAAATCTCAGTCTTGTGGGGCGGGGCCCAAAAATATTTTTCGCCATCATTCCTGCTTCTACCAACATTCCGTGTAGGTAGAAGCATGAAACTTTGGAAAGTTGTTGGGTATCCCCTTACGACAAAAATTGGTGAAAAAGAATTTTCAAATTCATACTCATGGGGGCTGGGGCCCCCCACATTTTTTTTCCTTATATAAGTATATACTTATTGAAAATCATTAATTCTCCAACTTCCCGTGTAGGTAGAAGCATGAAACTTTGGGAGGTTGTTGGGTATACTCTGACTACGAAAATGGGCGCAAAAGAATTTTAAAAATCTCACTCATGTGGGTCCGGGGGCCCAAGATTTTTTTGTGGACCTACATCACTAATTCAACAACTTCCCGTGTAGGCAAAGCATGAAACTTTGGGAAGTTGTTGGTTACCCTCTTAAAACAAAAAATGGCGAAAAAGAATTTTGAAATTCATACTCATGGGGGCCGGGGCCAAAAAAATGTTTTTTCCTTATATAAGATAAATACTAATTGAAAATCAATAATTCTTCTATTTCCCGTGTAGGTAGAAGCTAGAAACTTAGGGAATATGTTGAGTACAATCTCCCGATGATAATTGGCGAAAGATAACGTTCAATTCCCACTCATAGAGATACTGGGGCCCAAAAATAATGAGGCCCCTAAAAAAGCTTTTGTTACCTTTATATGAGCTATTTACAAATTGCAAATCATTTATTCTCCTATTTCCCGTATAGTTAGAAGCATGAAACTTTGTAAATTTTTTGAGTTCATGCTTCCAGTGATAATTTGCAAAAGAGAATGTTAAATTTCCAACTAATGGGGGCGGGGCCACCAAAACGTTTTTTCCCTATATGAGCTATATAAAAATTGAAAATCACTAATTCTCCTAATTCCCATATAGGTAGAAGCATGAAACTTTGGAAATTTTTCGAGTACAACTCCCGACGAAAATATGCAAAAATCCTACATGTGGAAGAAAATCAGCAGTCCCGAGCCTGCGCTCTTCATGGGGCTTCCCGGAAAACCCCCTCAGCCCTCTGGCCCCCTAAGGGACGTAAAGACTGAGAAGCCCCCCCCCCCGGAACGGTCGCTGCTACAAGCGTTCAATAGCGTTTCCTAGCGGTACCTTTTGCTATTCCGTACTGGCGCTCCTGGCCCTAAACCGGCAACGCTCATCAGCGTTGCTAGTTAATTGAGGGGGATGAAACGGTCGCTTCGGAGTAACCCGACCCTCAACGGGTACTTTGGTTTTCATCATCGACATTGCATCTAAATGCTCTGTCTAAGATCCGTACAGCGACTGTAATCATATATGACTAGCACCTAGCGCCTAACAACGGTCTTCGGCTGTCCAAGCCAGGGGTTTGTCGGTTTCAGGTCGTGGTCTGCTCCACGACCTTACTCGTCTGTCGAACCACGTAGAGGTCACCCCTTCTCGACAGCTCTTCTCACTAATTGGTAACCAAGGGCCAAAATATATTTTTTCTTATATTAAAAACCGACCTATCAATTCTTCAATTTTCCGTGTAAGTAGGAGCATGAAACTTTGGGTAATTGTTAAGTACCCTCTCACGACGAATTTTGGTGTAAAAGAATTTTGAAATACACACTTATGGGGGCCGGGGCCCAAAAAAAAGGTTTAATTTCTTAAATGAGATTTATAAAAATTGAAAATCACTAATTCTCCTATTTCTCGCGTAGGTAGACTCATGAAACGTTGAGGAATGGATAATTACACTTTTACGATGGTAGCAGGTGAAAAAATATTAAAAATATCTCTTAATGGGGGCGAGGGGGGGGCAAAAGTATTTTTTTCCTAATATAAACTATATAAAAATTGAACATCAATAATTCTCCCTTTCCCCATGTAGGTAGAAGCATGAAACTTTGGGAGGGCGTTGAGTACAATATCCCTGTAAAAGTTGACGAAAGGGAATGGTAAATTTCCACTCATAAGTGGCCGGTGGCCCAAATATAAGAATTTCTAATATTAAAAACCTACTCATCACAAATTCCACAATTCATCGTGTAGGTAAAAACATAAAATTTTTGGAAGTAGTTGGGTATCCTCTCACGACGAACATTGGCGTAAAATAATTTTAAAATGCACACTCATGAGGGCCGGAAACAAAAAAATGTGTTTTTTTCCTTATATGTGCTATATAAAAATTGAAAAGAACTAATTCTCTTATTTCCCGAATAGGCAAACACATGAAAATTTGGGGTTTGTTAAATACACTTCAACGGTGGTAGCAGGTGAATAATTATTTAAAATATCCCTAACTGGAGGCTGTTGGGCCCAAATGTAGTTTTTTTTTTTCCTAATATTAACTATATAAAAAGTAAAAATCACTAATTCTCCCATTCCCATGTAGGTAGGAGCATAAAACTTTTGGAAGTTGTTGGGTACCCTCTCTCGACGAAAAGTGGGTTAATATAATTTTAAAATTCACACTCATTGGGGCTGGGGCCTCAAAAACGTGTTTTTTCCTAATATGTGCTATTTACAAATTGAAAAGCAGTATTTGTCCTATTTCCAAAATAGGTAAACTCATGTAACTTTGGGGGTTTGTTTATTACACTTCCACGACGGCAGCAGATGAAATAATATAAAATATCCCTTGCTTGGCGCCGCAGGCCAAAATATAGTTTTTTATGCACTCACTCACTCATCACTAAAACTCCCCAACTCCCCGCAGCTATCCGGCATCCTTCCGTCTCGCGAGACGATGGTGCATCACCGTTGGGTTGGGTTGCATTTCCTCGAGTGACTGTGCAGTCCTATCCTTGAGTGACAGTCTTTGCCACAGTTTTTACACACGAGTTCTGTGCTTCCAAATGTTTTGGCCTTTCTCCTAGCTCTTCTGTCTGCAGCCTCCTCCATTCTTCGCTCCTCGGCTACCATGACGCCCTCTTTGACAACTGTGCGCCACGTAGATCGGTCTTCTGCCTTACACTCCCAGTCACTTGTATGTATTTTGGCTGCTTTCATGTCCCTTTGACAGACATCTTTAAATCGCAAGCGTGGGCGACCTGTTTTCCTCTTTCCTGAAGCAAGTTCACCATATAGGAGGTCCTTCGGGATGCGGCCGGGGCTCATTCTTTTGACATGTCCTAGCCACCTCAGGCGTCTTTCACTAAGAATTGAGAACATGCTTTGGGTATTGGCACGCGTTAGTACCTCACTATTAGGCACCTTTTCTTGCCATTTAATACCAAGGATGCGGCGCAAGCATCTCAAATGGAAGCTGTTAAGCTTACGCTCTTGTGATGTATAAGTGGTCCATGTCTCGCTCCCATATAGTAGTGTACTGATGACACAGGCTCGATAGACGCACAGTTTGGTTTTCTCCGTTAGCTTGGTGTTTTGCCAGACCCGCTTATTTAGTTTAGCCATTGTTGCGGCTGCCTTGCCAATTCTGCTGTTTATTTCTTCTTCAATGGACAGTGTATTGGAGACCTTGGATCCCAAGTAGGTGAAGCTGTCCACAACCTCCAAGTTTTCATTATCGATATTTATGGTAGGAGGAGGTCGAGTGTCTTGGGCCATGATGTTTGTCTTTTTCAAGCTGATTTGCAGACCAAATTCTTTGCAGGCATTGGAGAAGCTTGACACGAGTTGTTGCAAACCAGA
Source organism: Radix auricularia (assembly GCA_002072015.1). Taxonomy (NCBI): domain Eukaryota; kingdom Metazoa; phylum Mollusca; class Gastropoda; family Lymnaeidae; genus Radix; species Radix auricularia. Next base: position 702,527 of record MUZC01000861.1, read on the forward strand.
TTCTGTATGTGCTGTTAGTGCCGCATCATCCGCAAATAGTAGCTCTCGAATTAGGACATCCGTCGTTTTGGTCTTGGCTCGGAGGCGGGCAGTGTTGAAAAGTCCTCCATCAGCTCTGGTATGTAACCAGATTCCCTCACTGCTATCCTTGAATGCGTATCGAAGAAGTACAGAGAAGAATATTGCGAAGAGTGTTGGTGCGAGTACACAACCTTGTTTAACTCCGCTGCTGACAGGGAAGGCCTCTGACTTAGCTCCATCGAACTGTACTGTGCCAAGCATATTTTCATGGAACTGTCTGATGATGGCAAGTAGGTGAGGGGGACATCCAATTTTTGCCAGTATTTGGAATAGCCCGTTGCGACTGACTAAGTCGAAGGCTTTTGTAAGGTCCACAAATGCAATGTATAGTGGCATCTGCTGCTCTCTGCATTTTTCCTGGAGCTGTCGTATGGAGAACACCATGTCTATGGTAGACCGACCGGACCGGAAACCACACTGAGATTCTGGATAGACGCGGGATGCTAGGCTTTGTAAACGTTTTAGTATAACGCGGGCAAAGGTCTTTCCTACAATACTAAGGAGTGAAATGCCGCGATAATTATTGCAATCACTCCTATCACCTTTGTTTTTATATAGTGTCACTATATTTGCATCCTTTAGGTCTTGGGGGATGTAGCCCTGTTCCCAGCAGAGGGACAGAATCTCGTGCAATGGTTGGAGTAAAGCTGTCTTGCCACTCTTTAGAACCTCTGGTGGTATTCCATCATTCCCAGGCGCTTTTCCACAAGCTAGACTGTCAATTGCTTTGCTCAGCTCTTCCTGTGTGGGCACGACATCAAGTTCTTCCATGAGTGGCATATCTGGGATGTCATCTAGAGCGGTGCTGGAGACTGTGGTAACTGTTGAATACAATTCCAGATAATGCTCAACCCACCGTTTTAGCTGTGCTGCCTGGTCTTGAATAATTTCTCCATTTTTGGACTTTAGGGGAGCAGCTTTTGACGTCAAGGGGCCCGTTGCCTTTTTGATGTTTTCGTACATGACTTTTGCATTGCCCATGTCTGCAGCTGATTGTATACTGGAACAGAGCTTAAGCCAGTAGGTATTGACACATTTACGTGCAACCTTTTGGGCAAGTGACTTAGCTGTTTTTAAAGCATGCAAATTGTCAGGTGTAGGCTTTTCCTTGTAAGCCATAAGAGCTTTCCTTTTTGCTTCAGTGACGGGTTTCATCTCGTCCCAATGTTCATCAAACCAGTCCGTGTTTTTGTGAGATTTTTTGCCAAAGGCTTGTATTGCGGATGTATAGATTGTGTCTCTCAGTTGCGTCCATTTGGAGTCAATGGTGACGCATGGGGACATCTTTGAGAGACTTTCCTTCACCTTGTCTTTGAACAGCTGCGCTATCGCAGGGTCTTTCATGCAGGAGGTATTGATGCGTGGACTTCCCTTTTTCTTTGTGTGGTACGAGTTTTTCCTCATTATTCGTACTTTGCTGGCGACAAGGGAATGATCCGTGTCACAGTCGGCACTGTGATAGCTGCGAGTGAGTAGGACGCTAGCTAGTTGTGCACGCCTGGTGATAATGAGGTCCAGCTGGTGCCATTGGTGGGATCGAGGGTGTCTCCAAGATACTTGATGTATATCCTTGCACTTGAAGAAAGTGTTGGTCACACACAAGCCTCGTGAGCAGCACAATTCCAGAAGCCTTTGTCCATTTTCATTTAACTTTCCTCTTCCAAATAGTCCAAGGCAGGTGGGCCAGGCTTCGTGGTCGCTCCCCACTCTAGCATTGAAATCTCCTAGGAGATAGATTGCCTCGTCTTTGTGGATGCCGGCTATTGCCTGGTCTAACGCTCCATAGAACTGGTCCTTCTCTTCCGGAGTTGAATAGAGTGTTGGGGCATACACACTAAGAATGTTTGCTGGGCCCGCAGTTGTTCTGAGTCTTAGAGTGAGGATCCTCTCCGTGCCTGATGACGGTGGTTCAATGGATGGTAGAAGAGTGTTTTTAACAGCGAAACCCACACCATGCTGTCTAGGTTCGTCTTTCGGTCTGCCTTGCCAGAAGAAGGTGTAATTGGCCTCTTTGAGTGAACCGTTGTCTGGGAGCCTGGTCTCCTGAAGGCATGCTATGTCAATCTTTAGCCTTTTAAGTTCTCTATCGATTATTCCTGTCTTCCGTGTGTCGTTTATGGACTGCAGATCATCAGTGATGCCGGGACACATAGTCCTCACGTTCCAGCTAGCGATTCGAAGAGCTGGGGTCTTCTTTTTCTTTTTTGTATTTCTTGGTGCAGGGCTTAGTGGCCCACTTGTTGAGTGGTACTCTAATCTCCACGCACCCAGTGGAGAAGGCAGGCCATGACGGGATAGCACCTATTTGACTGGGGGCTGCCCAGTTTGAGGCGGGCGGTAGCTGTCCAGTGAGACATTGGTAGTCTCTCCCACCGTCGGAAGCAGCCCCTGGCGCCTAGCTCTACGTCAATTGAGCTTTGGCTTATAACCGGTAACTGCTGCTTCCCGTGTTTTGTCGACACCTTGCGGCGACGCTGGAGTGTCCTCTCCAGAGGTGATGCAAGCCTGGGCGGGTATTATGGAGAATTAGCTGCTGCCCATACAGCATATCCCCCCTCTCCACGTCAATGGTGTAACCAAGGGAACGACTTGCGTCGATGCAGCTTGGCTGCCATTGGCGTCGCAGGAGCTGCCGGTATGTACATAAGTCTTATGTATAGACCGCCTGTAGGTGCTCCAATTCCTGATTTTCTTTCAGGGTTTACTCCCTTAGCCTTTCCCGCAAGGCAGGTATAGCCGCAAGGCAGCGGAGGATTTGTATTCGGAGTTTCCTTCTCCTAGATGAACTACCAGCCAAGGTTTTAACGAGCATCATCTACCCGTAGGGGTGCCAGAACCGGGGTTTGAACCCGTGACCGATTTTTATTTTTATTTTAGAATTGTTTTT
>MUZC01000861.1:706602-728654 GCA_002072015.1 Radix auricularia
GGGTGGAGATCTAGCATGAATAATCGGGGGCCGGCCTGCTGGTCGCCCGAGTATTGGCCCTGAATGGGCGATTTCAATATGAAACGCGCGGGGAAATCGCTAGTGTGTATATATATATATATATATCAATTATATTAAAAAATTAATACACTTTATTGATATTATATATCTTATTTTTAGCTTTAGTCAAAATTATCGATTAATTTTTCGGTAATTTTTCAAAAGTTAAGGATTAAATTTAAACCATTATCTTGGTTTTTCTGGGCTTATTTCAATTTAATATAATAAGAACAGGTTTTTCACTTTTAAAGGGTTAACCCCACTACACATTATTTTTTAGAATATGCGTGTATAAGTTAGTTATCAAAGTATGTGCAAGTCCATTTTTATTGACAGCACTTAGTTATCGGGCACTTATGGTCCTGGTCAATAGTAATCATGGTGTTTACAGCATGATCATAATAAATATGAAAACAAAGCTAGGATTCAAGAGTCCGGTCACCTTAAGCAACATATCATTAGAGTTGAGAAAAACTCCTGTAATGTTAATGTATCCCTGGGGGATTATCCAATATTCTCAACATCGTTGAAAAAACAATGACAGAGTTAGTAAAAAAAAGATTTTATGAAACTAAAACTTTTCTGGCTTTAAACTTGAAACATCTAAGGATTTTTTTTAAAAATTACTTGTCAATTTAATTTAAAAATGGTCAAAGGTTAAAGTAATTTGTTATACTAGGCCCTACCGCGACATAGCATACGCTGCCGAGCAGGAGAGGGTCGTAGCTCAACCACAGTGCGCATGTCTCGAGACAAATTATGGGCATGTATATTCTATTTCTGGATTGGTTTGACAAGGAAAGGTTGTTTGTCTTTGACAAAATGTATGTGAGAATGCAATGAGGCTTATAGATTAGTAGATGAATAATATGTAAACGAGGTATGAGTTGTTTGTCTTACCTGTTTTAGTGCATTCTATAAAAAAAATGTGATCATGCTTGCTGGCTTGCATAGTCTTGTTTGTCTTTGTTTCTGGTGAATTACATATATATATACGTCACAGGAAATAATGATTTATTTTTCTTATTCATTTTATTTGCAGATTCAGAATTCTTCAGGTGTTAACAAAAAGGCTCCTGAAAGAAATAAGGATTACCAAATTGGTAAGTTTAAAATATTTATTATTTCGCTTGGGGTGTGGCAAGCACAGTATACAAATGTATATAATGTCTATTTGGGTGTGGCAAGTACACTGTAATACAATATATATTATGCAGCTTGGGGTTTGGCAACTACAGTATAATATATATATATATATTTATTTACTTCGCTGTGTGTCTGGCAAGTACAGTATAATAAATTAATAATAAGGACGATGATCTACGAATTAAGTGTACTCCATAACAGTTCATCAGGACTAGAGCTGTGCTAAGTTTATTTGGTTAAAATTATCGTGATAAATTAAAACACAGCTACTAATAGGTAGTTTAGGAGTAATCGGAGACAAACAAACGTACAGGCAGTGAGCAAAATTAATTATATTCTATCCCCTATCGACGTACTCGTCAATAGACGTCTATCTCCGTCTCTCGCTTGGATTGAATCCTTGTTCTGCTCCAGTCTCGCATCAAATAGGGGACCCATAACAGTGTTATAGCTATTCTGGTATTCGTAATAAAATTTCAACTTTAATATATGTACTTCGTAAGGTCTTGCGACCCAATCTTTGTCGTAAAAGTATCACACCACCTCGTCACATTGACCGTTGTTGATGTCCTTCTACTATGGTCACGTTCCGACGATAGGATATCGGACCAGGGAGAACAGAAGTCGCGTGGGGCTCGTCACATTGAACATACATTGTTTAATAATAATAATAATCTGGCATCCTTCCGTCTCGTGAGACGATGGAGCATCACCGTTGGATTCGGTTGCATTTTCTCGAGTGGCTGTGTAGTCCTATCCTTGAGTGACAGTCTTTGCCACAGTTTTTACACACGAGTTCTGTGCTTCCAAATGTTTTTGCCTTTCTACTAGCTTTTCTGTCTGCAGCCTCCTCCATTCTTCGCTCCTCGGCTACTATGACGCCCTCTTTGACAACTGTGCGCAACGTAGATCGATCTTCTGCCTTACACTCTTAGTCACTTGTATGTATTTTGGCTGCTTTCATGTCGCTTTGACAGACATCTTTAAATCGCAAGCGTGGGCGACCTGTTTTCCTCTTTCCTGAAGCAAGTTCACCATATAGGAGGTCCTTCGGGATGCGACCGGGGCTCATTCATTTGACATGTCCTAGCCACATCAGGCGTCTTTCACTAAGAATTGAGAACATGCTCTTGGTATTGGCACGCATTATGACCTCACTATTAGGCACTTTGTCTTGCCATTTAATACCAAGGATGCGGCGCAGGCATCTCAAATGGAAGCTGTTAAGCTTACGCTCTTATGATGTATAAGTGGTCCATGTCTCGCTCCCATATAGTAGTGTACTGATGACACAGGCTCCACAGACGCACAGTTTAGTTTTCTCTGTTAGCTTGGTGTTTTGCCAGACCCGCTTATTTAGTTTAGCCATTGTTGCGGGTGCCTTGCCAATTCTGCTGTTTATTTCTTCTTCAATGGACAGTGTATTGGAGACCTTGGATCCCAAGTAGGTGAAGCTGTCCACAACCTCCAAGTTTTCATTATCGATATTTATGGTAGGAGGAGATCGAGTGTCTTGGGCCATGATGTTTGTCTTTTTCAAGCTGATTTGCAGACCAAATTCTTTGCAGGCATTGGAGAAACTTGACACGAGTTGTTGCAAACCAGATTCTGTATGTGCTGTTAGTGCCGCATCATCCGCAAATAGTAGCTCTCGAATTAGGACATCCGTCGTTTTGGTCTTGGCTCGGAGGCGGGCAGTGTTGAAAATTCCTCCATCAGCTCTGGTATGTAACCAGATTACCTCACTGCTATCCTTGAATGCGTATCGAAGAAGTACAGAGAAGAATATTGCGAAGAGTGTTGGTGCGAGTAAACAACCTTGTTTAACTCCTCTGCTGACAGGGAAGGCCTCTGACTTAGCTCCTTCGAACTGCAGATGATGCTCGTTCATCTAGGAGATGGAAACTCCGAATACAAATCCTCCGCTGCCTTGCGGCTATACCTGCCTTGCGGGAAAGGCTAAGGGAGTAAACCCTGAAAGAAAATCAGGAAATGGAGCACTTACAGGCGGTCTATACATAAGACTTATGAACACATACCGGCAGCTCCTGCGACGCCAATGGTAGCCAAGCTGCATCGACGCAAGTCGTTCCCTTGGTTACACCATTGACTTGGAGAGGGGGGATATGCTGTATGGGCAGCAGCTAATTCTCCATAACACCCGCCCAGGCTTGCATCACCACTGGAGAGGACACTCCAGCTTCGCCGCAAGGTGTCGACAAAACACGGGAAACAGCAGTTACCGGTTATAAGCCAAAGCTCAATTGACGTAGAGCTAGGCGCCAGGGGCTGCTTCCGACGGTGGGAGAGACTACCAATGTCTCACTGGACAGCTACCGCCCGGCTCAAACTGGGCAGCCCCCAGTCAAATAGGTGCTATCCCGTCATGGCCTGCCTTCTCCACTGGGTGCGTGGAGATTAGAGTACCACTCAACAAGTGGGCCACTAAGCCCTGCACCAAGAAATACAAAAAAGAAAAAGAAGACCCCAGCTCTTCGAATCGCTAGCTGGAACGTGAGGACTATGTGTCCCGGCATCACTGATGATCTGCAGTCCATAAACGACACACGGAAGACAGGAATAATCGATAGAGAACTTAAAAGGCTAAATATTGACATAGCATGCCTTCAGGAGACCAGGCTCCCAGACAACGGTTCACTCAAAGAGGCCAATTACACATTCTTCTGGCAAGGCAGACCAAAAGACGAACCTAGACAGCATGGTGTAGGTTTCGCTGTTAAAAACACTCGTCTACCATCCATTGAACCCCCGTCATCAGGCACGGAGGGGATCATCACTCTAAGACTCAGAACAACTGCGGGCCCAGCAAACATTCTTAGTGTGTATGCCCCAACACTCTATTCAACTCCGGAAGAGAATGACCAGTTCTATGAAGCGTTAGACCAGGCAATAGCCAGCATCCACAAAGACGAGGCAATCTATCTCCTAGGAGATTTCAATGCTAGAGTGGGGAGCGACCACGAAGCCTGGGCCACCTGCCTTGGACTCTTTGGAAGAGGAAAGTTAAATAAAAATGGACAAAGGCTTCTGGAATTGTGCTGCTCACGAGGCTTGTGTGTGACCAACACTTTCTTCAAGTGCAAGGATATACATCAAGTATCTTGGAGATACCCTCGATCCCACCAATGGCATTAGCTGGACCTCATTATCACCAGGCGTGCACAACTAGCTAGCGTCCTACTCACTCGCAGCTATCACAGTGCCGACTGTGACACGGATCATTCCCTTGTCGCCAGCAAAGTACGAATAATGAGGAAAAACTCGTACCACACAAAGAAAAAGGGAAGTCCACGCATCAATACCTCCTGCATGAAAGACCCTGCGATGGCGCAGCTGTTCAAAGACAAGGTGAAAGAAAGTCTCTTAAAGATTTCCCCATGCGTCTCCATTGACTCCAAATGGACGCATCTGAGAGACACAATCTATACATCCGCAATACATGCCTTTGGCAAAAAATCTCACAAAAACACTGACTGGTTGGATGAACATTGGGACGAGATGAAACCTGTCACTGAAGCAAAAAGGAAATATCTTATGGCTTACAAGGAAAAGCCTACACCTGACAATTTGCATGCCTTTAAAACAGCTAAGTCACTTGCCCAAAAGGTTGCACGTAAATGTGTCAATACCTACTGGCTTAAGCTATGTTCCAGTATACAATCAGCTGCAGACATAGGCAATGCAAAAGTCATGTACGAAAACATCAAAAAGGAAACGGGCCCCTTGACGTCAAAAGTTGCTCCCCTAAAGTCCAAAAGTGGAGAAATTATTCAAGACCAGGCTGCACAGCTAAAACGGTGGGTTGAGCATTATCTGGAATTGTATTCAACAGTTACCACAGTCTCCAGCACCGCTCTAGATGACATCCCAGATATGCCACTCATGGAAGAACTTGATGTCGTGCCCACACAGGAAGAGCTGAGCAAAGCAATTGACAGTCTAGCTTGTGGAAAAGCGCCTGGGAATGATGGAATACCACCAGAGGTTCTAAAGAGTGGCAAGACAGCTTTACTCCAACCATTGCACGAGATTCTGTCCCTCTGCTGGGAACAGGGCTACATCCCCCAAGACCTAAAGGATGCAAATATAGTGACACTGTATAAAAACAAAGGTGATAGGAGTATTTGCAATAATTATCGCGGCATTTCACTCCTTAGTATTGTATGAAAGACCTTTTCCCGCGTTATACTAACACGTATACAGAGCCTAGCATCCCACGTCTATCCAGAATCTCAGTGCGGTTTCCGGTCCGGTCGGTCTACCATAGACATGGTGTTCTGCATACGACAGCTCCAGGAAAAATGCAGAGAGCAGCATATGCCACTATACATTGCCTTTGTGGACCTTACAAAAGCCTTCGACTTAGTCAGTCGCAACGGGCTATTCCAAATACTGGCAAAAATTGGCTGTCCCCCTCACCTACTTGCCATTATCAGACAGTTCCATGAAAATATGCTTGATATATTGTTTACCACATGCTATAGGGCACAATTGTCTGCTTGAAACGTTACTCCATTTCAGCTGCCCGTTATTTGTATATTAAGTCAGGTCTCATCATCTATTCCCGGACATACAATTGTGTCCCTTCGTCTCCCGTCCAATCAACCTGGGGTACACTGCCACAGTTATTGATTAGATCGATATATTTTTATCTTTTAAAGTATTGAACCATATCAAATCACATTTGTCCCATTCACTTTTGTAGAAAACACATATATTAATTATATACTCTGTAAAACAAAACATTGCCAAGTTTGTATGAACGTCCAACTTTAAGTCTACATTTATTTGATTGTTTTAAAAACGTATTCAGAATCTGATTGTATTTGAAATTACTTGAAGTGGTTTATTTGATTCATCATTACCATTATGCCCATTGTAATAAAAATATATTCCCACCTGCTCCTTTTCAATATTTTTTTTCTTTTTAAAACATTTTCCCTATGTCGCACGGTTGTTTCAATTATTTGACCTAGCTCACCTACAATTATATATTAATTAATATATTTAGTCCATCATTGAGGTCCATAAGTTCATCACGTCTTGTCATAGAGGTCGCTGATTTACATCCTTGTTTTTCAAAGGAAAGGTTTACCAAAAATATACAGAAATACATTTGTTAATTATTTCAAAATATTTCTTTTGATTTGGGCTGGTTTTTACAAAAATATTTTTAAAAGAATACGAGTCTTTTTTTATTTGTATTTTTAGCATTTAAATACAAAATTAGTTATGAAATAAAAAAAAATTAAATTAACAAAGCAAATCAAATATACATATATAATATTGAGAATTATATTATTTAAAATACTGGCATATACTGTTAAAGTTAAATGTTTAATATCAGAAAAGGATTGTTCATTTTTATTTAAAAATGTAAATTTTAAAACTGCAATACGTTAAAAATATTTCAGGTACTAACATGGAACACAAGTCGGATGATCCACTGTCTATAAAAGACTGCAAGAAGAAAAACATTCATCAGCATTTTCATCCATATTATAAATTTAGTTATCTTAATTTACCCCATCCTTACAACAATGATCGACAATTTGATGATGTGATCAAAGCTCTTGGCAGTCTTGTTGTTAAACTATATTATTTTGGAACGAGCCCAAGGAGGCCATCCATCTACAAGAAATCATCAAAGATATGCAATGGCACCGGTAATATAGTTTCTTCGGTATTGAAACACAATGTGACTTCCAGTAAATGCCCAATACCAGAATGTGAAGTTTGTAAAATGAACCCAGGGAGAAGGTGGGGGGAAATAACAGTGGACACCGCAGCCCATGTTGTATGTGACGATGACGAGGTGAAGAGGACTGTTTGTGTCCTTGATTACAATGATGATGAAGTCAGAGTTAGAACGCTACGTGGTCTCAGGAAAAACAAAATCAGCATCGTTAACGACACGTGCAGGTTTACATGCGCCACTCATGACATTGAGCTTGTGCGTGAGCTGAGAAACAAAATCAAAGCTTTTAAAAAAATCCATGAGCAACTTTACAAAAAATACCAGCCTTTGCGGGATAATAGGCTAATCATACTTATATCTCATCCCCACGGTTGTCACAAACATGGCACAACTGGGCGCTATACTCGACGTAGTATTTTCAAAAAATTAAGGCATAAGACGTACTACACAAATTATGATTATGACTTACATTCCTGCCCTGGAAGCAGTGGGGCCCCCATTTATCGTATCAACAGTAGAACAATTCAGAGGCTTCACCCGCACAGCAAAGCAAAAGAGTTAAATGGCATCTGTGGAACTGCATTCGAAGAACTTTCAAGTAGTCAGCCACTGTCTTAATGCGTGTCGAAAGTAGTTTTTATCTTGAAAGCTAGCTTTTGAATGTGTGTCTTTTTTCAACCAAAAAAGATATTGAATTATACCTCATGCTAATTAAATTTTAAAAAAACCACATAAATTATATATATCTTTATTTAATCATATCATGTTGAGGTTATCATCTGTATTAATCATCTTATTATTTGCTTAAATATTTATTCTAAAAAATATATTTTTATGTCAATTCATATTTAATTGTAATATTACTTGTGCATAATTAAAGATCATGATATATATATATATTGTCTACTATGTGTTGTAATAAAAGAATCAGTGACACAATAAATGTGTTAGAAAATAGAAGATGTGTATTAGTGAAGGCACAAAGCCAACAGGTTCACTATTGTTTAAGAGGTGTTGTTGTGTTCTAGCCTGTTGATGTAAACTTTGCTGGGTCTTTGCACCGATATCATTTGAGTACTTAAGTTCTGGTGTTTGCCCATCAGCTTCCACCTATAGTCTGTTGGACTTCGCTGGAGTTTGTTAATATACACACCTGCTAAAACCATGTTGTCAGCCAATTTTGTTACAACTTGTTCATAAATGCGCCTGTAAGCAATGTTTCTTAAAGCCCCTTGGAAACATTTGATTAATAATAATACCTTTATAAGTTATTTTTAAAATGTATATTCTTTAAACATACTAAAGAGCTTATTTGTAGTATCAATTAATTTAGATTTAAAAAATTATCAGAATATAACTATAAATGGGCATTTTTCAAGACTATGAAATAACAAAAATCATTTTCAGAAAAAAGGCAAAAATTTTAAAAAATTAAAAAAAAATATGTTTATAATTCTAAAAAGTTTTTTTTTTGTCTACTGACTTAACCATTTGACAGAAGAAAAAAAGTTTTTTTTGAGTCATTTATCGAATTATTCAATCGATCCCAAATTTGAAGAGTCAATCAATGAATTATATCATTCAACAAGTCATCAAGAAAAAAAATTAAGTAAACATGATATTATGTCATTATATTTCTCAATCAGTTGAACAAACGTATCTCACAGTTGAAACATAAAGCTTTCAAATCATCCTAAAATAAAACTACCACTCTGCTAATAGTTCATGTATCTACTTATCAAATTGTAGTCACATGAACTCATCCAGTCATCCCTCTTCTATTAATTCCCAAACACTTATAAGTCGTGCACACGACTGGTTGTCAACTCGTGATATGGATTAATTGTTGGGGATTTAGTATTGATTATAACGTCAAGCCAGACAACAACAAAAAAAACAAAAAAAAAACATGACATGTCAAAAAATGAACATTCACAATTATCTGCTAACTGGTAGGGTATTTTTCGTTAATGTTCATAAATATTTTAAAGAAATTGATGATTAATTTCTGAAAATAATCATTGGTAAGAATATGAAATTATACTTTTTGTGAAATAATAAAGTTAAAAAAAACACGTTTTAATGTGTTTTTTATATCTTTTGGAATGCATCTTAAGGCATGCATGTAGCAAAACACAAATAGATGCATCATAAATAAATATCTTAGACTATATCCAGTGGCGTAGCTAGAGCTTTTGCCGCCCGGGGCGGTCTCCAATTTGCCGCCCTTTTTAGAGGCCATCCATAAATGAAGTCACGCGCCGGGGTGGGGGATTCCTAAATTTGTGACGAGGGGGAATGTTTAATAACTGTGATGTCACTACAAAAACGTGCAACTTTATTTTTAAAAATCCACTTAAATATTTAACACTTTATTTACTGACGTTTTACGTGGCTTCATGCGTGATACGATATTATGGTCCAACCTTACACTAAAACATACTCAAGTGACTAAAACTTGCTTTAAAACATGCTCATTTAAAATGGAAAATACGATTTTATGGCAGGGGGGTGGCCAAATACTTTGTGACGTCATATTGAAAAACGGGTCGAAGTTTTTATGACGACGTGTGACGAAGGGGAGGGGGTAAAAAAATCAGCAAAAATTGCGTGAAGTCATCAATGACTGACCCCTTAAGTCAATCACATGATTGATTTTATAAATTAGAAACATGAATAAATAATTGTAATTGTAGCGAAGTAAATGTGGGAAACATTTTTACCATTGCATGCCATATTTAAGTAAGCAGTAATAAAAGAGGCTGCATAATATGATATACCTATGAATACACACTTATAAAAATACAAGGTACTTTTTTTAAAGGCCACAATAAAGTTACTGATGTGCAGCCCCCCCCCCCACACACACACACAGTAGGCAACGCATATTAAAAAAAAAACATTACCAATTAATATGCTTTTAGTTTTATCAATAGATAAATGATTTTTTTTACAAAGAAATTGTATACATTACTATGTAAACATATTTATACAATTATTTCAATAACTTTCATAGTAGAAAAATAGTGTGTTATGCCAACAAAATTTCAAATTATTTGTAATATCTTGATCTGTGGTCAATATTTCAAGATTTTATGGTCTTAAATAACTTATAGTGGAAAGAAGATTTTTTTCAACTTCATTTTGAAGAAGCTCCTTTCACACCTAGCAACACTGATAGCAATTGTTGAAAAAAATCTTAGCAAAATTACAATTTTTATATTGGGTACATAATTTTCCAATCTATACTGTTGAATAAACTTTAATAGACAAAAGGGTCTTCCCCCCCCCCCGGTTTTTATAACATAATGCCTCTTCTAGTAGTGTAGATACAGCTATAAAAACATGGCTTCTTTTTCTTTCAATATCAAAATTTTCTTTATCAATGTCATAACAGTAATTTATTTGATGTGCTAATCCTTCATTAAGTAGATAACATGGTATTATATACGAATATTTTCTTGCAAGGATATGCACAAGATCAAACTGTTCTTTTATTTTCTTTTAAATTCTATCCATCGATAAAAACAATTATCGTTGCACTTCTTGTTCTAAAGATATAACCATGTCTTCTGAATTTTCACAACTCATATTTCTTTACAAATTGTTTTACAACTAGCACATCACTTTGTTCCATGAAATGGGATTGCATTAATTAATTTTTACAACAAAAAAAAAACTAACAAAAAAAAAACGAGTTCCCATAAATTGTGATTTTAACATAAAACATAGAAAAGAAAAAGTTTGCAATGAATCAAGAAGAATTCCAGCATCTGATATCGTTTTATTAGTTACTTATTCAGATGTCAATTTTAATTATTTATGCCTATTGCGGTGTTGATTTATCGAGAAATTTGAATATTTTCATATTCTTGCCAGAATTCAAATTTTTGCAAATAACTTTAATTGGATAGGCGTAACATTTCAATAAATAACCGTATTTTAATGTGTGCAACTTTAATGCAATAAAAGTTAAATAAATAATATTATGAAAACTGAAACAGTATAAAAAATTTCTACTTGAAAAAAAAAACAACACAAGCTTGAACCATCATGTCATATAGGTATTTGTTCGCGAATCATTCTGCGCATGTGGAAATTTCACGCAAAAACTACAATGACGATATTAATAGCACATATTTTCGGCCCAGCGGTGACGTGTTTTGTGTGTAGTTTTCATATATCTATTACATATACCGATTGATTTTCCAAACAAATCAATACCTTTTTGAGCTTTCTTAAATTTTTTAACGAGTTTGCGTTAGAATGTAATAATATGTAATGAAACAAATGTTGTGCCACCCGTTAACTAGGACTTGAAATTATGAAAATTTTTGTTTCACCAATATTTTATCTCTTCAAAATATTAATGGGTGGTTATCGAAAAGGGCTATACTTTATAATTTCCCACAAATGCCGCCCTCAAAATGGGTGCCGCCCGGGGCGGACCGCCCCCACCACCCCCCTCTAGCTACGCCACTTACTATATCACATCTGTGTTTAATTATGACACATATTAAAATTGTACATTTAATTGCCTCTATTATATAAAACATGTTCAAAGCCATGAGATTAAGTTATTCAAAAAAAAAATTCAATGAAATAATGGTTATAAATGATTCTTTTTTGTTTTATTAACAACGATTGTGAGCAAAAACATCAATTGATAGCTGATGCCAAAACCAAGCAGTATATGGCCAGATAAAGTATTTTTATTTTTTTTAATGTTAATAGCTGTGTAAAATAAAGGGCAGATCAAATTCCTCTTAATACATCTCGTATAAATTTGTTGCTGTTTGCAGTTTAAAAAACAACCCGGTCAACAAGCCGTTAAATTTAACCAATCTGTTTTAACTCACTGAAGACTTTTAATTAATCCTACCACTCTGTTAATTACCATGTACAACAAAGCTCTTTGATGTGACAGGCGTTGCACTTAAACTTAATAAATCTTAATGTCTTTGAATTTTTGGGATGGCTGACAACACATTTACTTTCATTATTGTTTCTCCGCCCGCACACATGCCATATTTTTATCAAGGAGGAAAATCATCGTTACAATAACCAAAAAACGTTTCAGTTGATATTGGTACATAGGAAATAATAGAAGTGTCATATCGTTCGAGATTAAAAATCCAGACAACTAAAAACTAATAAATGCAGAGATGTAGATACAGACAGATCTGAACAGGTTTAAACATCACAAGAAACATTTACAAAAATAATAATAAAAACACTAAAGATGCTTTTAAAGACATTTTTATTTTAGCGGAAAATATATTTTAAAAAATAACAAAATCACAGTCTTTCACATAAATGTTTTCGAACAGTTAAAGGATTACATTAAGTGGTAAATATAAACTTTAGCACAAATAGCGTTGTTGATCGGAATAGTCAGATAGTATAGATGAGAAAAAAAACAGGTGCTCTAAAATGACGAAGCTGGTGTTGGCTTCTCTCTTTCAGGCAATGAAAGTAATTACACGACTGCAGCAGCACATCTCGTCATCATCATTCGTTGAGTGGACTGCAGTTTAAATGTAATAGAAGAAATATTGGATGTAAAGCCATTCATGGTAAAGTTTTAGAAAATGGGTTTTAGCAGGTTATGCCACTGTGTAGGCTAATATTTTTATGTAATATAGAAAGGGACTGCAATAAAGCTTGTAAATAATAGACACATTACACATATTGTATTTAAAAAACAATAATTCTGAGATTTATTTTTAAACTAGCACGAATGTAGGCGTTAAGGGCTATTGATTTCATCAGTACAATAATAAACATAAAATACGTAATTACTTAAGTAATACAATTATATTTAAATTCTTAAAACATACTATATCATAAAATATGTATGTAAAATGAAAAGAAAGGAAAACAAAACTACAAACAACGGCACAGGACATAGGAAAAAGAAGGAAGTATCGAAAGTTACAGTTACAACCACAAAAGAAAGAAAAAAAATATAGAATTTGGTAAAATTATGATTTTGGTTAATTACACATGAAGTCAATGTATCAAATCATTTTATAAGTCTTTTTCTTTATCAATCCTATCATGATTATTGCTTGCATATAAAATCCAGCTTTGATCCCATATAATTTTTATTTATTACAAATTTGTTCTCTAAACACGTAGATCTACATTTAATTACACATCTTGCAAAGAATTTCTTTAATCTTTTTTGCGACTTGTGCATGGAAATCCATCTTTTATTTTAAATTTTTCAAGAGGGAAAGAAATGTTAACGATTTTAATCCAAAACTGATGAGCATTGAAACGATCACGGATGCAAATTTTGTTCTAATACGTGCTTTCATTGTGGCAAGGTGAATTTTACTAGAATAATTTTGAAGCTTCTATCTCTCCGAAAGGCAAAATGAGGAAGATTTTTGAACACTTTCTAGGTTAGAGGGTCACCCATGAAGATTGGTTGCTTATATTATTATTAATAGAATATTTTTTTAAAAAATACAGTACCANTATATATATATATATATATAAACTTATATGTATATATATATATATATATATATATACTTATGTATATATGTATCCCATGGCGGATTAAGCGAGATGGGAGGCCGAATAGGTAAGTCTAGGACACCCTGTAATTTAGGAGCTCCCAAGCTTAGTATATTTTATAGTAAAGGAAATCTAATGTTAGCATGAATCTTTGAAACCATTATAATTAAATAAACCATTATAATTAAATAAATTAAATAAATCGTATCTTCTAATCTGATTGCTATTTAGACCTGACAGTCTTAAGAATAGTAAAACCTGAGTTGATGCTCCCCATAAAAGAAAATATTAAAGAATATATCTATATATATAATTTTTCTCATGGTTCAACCACGCCGGACACCAAGCGAGCTGTCTAGCCCAAACGACCTATCAGCTGGCAAGAAAAGGTAGTGCAGAGGGTGGGTGGTCATCGAAACCAACAATGCGTTCAGTTGAGGTAAATTACTTTGTACTTTCAGAACATCAGAATAGCATGTATTTCGTAGTGTAGTGGTTTTTACATTCGCTTAACCCATGAAAGGTCGTAGGTTCAAGATCCAGATAAGACATAACTTTTAAAAATAAAAATGTTTGTATTTGTGTCTTTTCATTTCCCAATTTCTGTTCGAACAAGTCTTCTCAACACGGCTGTAAGCTATGTTTCACGACATTGGCATAATAACTTTGTGCTCTCCGTTGTGCTCAGTGAGAGAAAAGTAGTCAAACACTCTCCTAAACAATTACTTTCATAACAGAAATACTTTAGGCGCCCCCTCATTCTCTATGCATGCGCAATTGTAGCAGTGTATACCTCATCGCTTCAGTGTTCTCAGTCGCTTTGGTATCTCCTACAGTTATCTGAGCCACTTTGCTATTAGATTGTTCTCTTCGATTCCGACTGGTTTGGTTTACTAACAGGGCCAAACGTTCAAAAATATGTCTGTATCTTCAAAAAAAAAGTTTTCAGTCATGGACAATTGTATGTTGCTTTCTTCAGAGTTGCTTGTTTTCATTGATTATTTGGACAATTGTGCTTTGTCAGGAAGTCTTCACCCGTCACTAAATCATTAGCGGCGCATGCTTCGACGGGGGTCGGCTAGTTGTATTTACTTTTTTATGTGCTTTTTACGTCAAGCTCAACTACCCTTATCGAAGTGTGTAGGCTTATGGTGCAAGCGATGTCGGGATTGATTTGCAGAGGCGGAATATTTAAAAAAAATATTTGTCTTTTTACATTCATTTTAATTCATTGGCAAACCCTTCAAATAGTTATAAAAACATAGACAACGGATTTTTTAACCACATTTTAAATGGCCTACGATGTTCTTAACATGTTCTTTCCTTTTTTAAACTCCATCCATTTGCTGTATAAAAATGGTCCATTGTAAATCATTGAATTAATGGCGGCGTTCATTGGTAAGGCAATGATATAGATCCAGGCAAAATTATTGGGACCTAACGAACGTCCAATTAATGACGTTAAGCCGTCGACACATACAGGAAACAGGCATATGATCTTGGTCACTGCAATAATAATAAGTTGATTATTGACGTCTTGTTTTCTTAAAGATGTATTATCTGATTTCCGCTTTAACTTTTGAAAAGAAAACTTTAGACAAATACATAACATACATAATGTAATTGCTATGAAAAAGATACATTTTAAAGAAATAGTAATTACTCCAATCCAATACTGCCATTCCAGCTTAAAGTGAGAGATATAAGGTAAACCGTTACACATGCCGTTAGATGAGTAGATGTTCCACTCGTGGCGGCACAAAGGGAGAACGGCTAATGTCAGTCCAATGATCCACGAGATTATGATGATAATATTTGAGACAAGTCGTTTTTGAGTAAACTCAATTTTTTTAAAGAAAATAAAGAAATAGACATCAAGTGTCACTAGTAAGACAAAACAATTAGATGTTTCACTTGAAAGAGTGAATAAAAAACCGACAATTTTACAGAAAACGCTTTCTCGCCAACTCAATTCATAAAGAACATAGATGTCTCTACAGTAAATGTCAACAGCCACAATACAGGTGAGGTACACGCCCATGACAAAATCAGTTATGCCAAGGTTAGTAATGAACACCCCTTATGCGTTATTTAAAATTTCCCGGTCACAAAAAATTCTAAATGAAACATTGAGTAAGTTTCCGCCAAGTGAAAAAATTGCCACGAACCAAAAAAGTGACCGTTGCATTATATCACCAACGAGGTTCTCACATGACGATATCCCATCAAACGGGGCATGACAAACGTGTTGCGGTATTCCTTTACCAACAAGCTGAGGGCAACAATATCTAAAATTATCTGTGTATAAAGCATCTGTGATATTAATTTTTCTGAAGAATTCAAACGTGTCCATTTCTATTAAACTTGTATTTCGAATACCTAAAACCTGTAGTTGAAGGTTTCCCATGATAGCTCCTAGACTTTTAATGTTTGTATTTGATGTATTTAAGTAAGACAAAGACTTACTAGACGTTTTGTATTTAATTTTCAAGCAAGTTATATTTGTGTCTGATATGTCTACATTGGTTTCTCCTAAATTTCCCATTAAAATAGAGAGATTGCTATTGTAACTTAAGTTTAGAAATAATAATGAAGAGAAAGAGGAATGTCTATTGTCATTTATATCGATCTGAGTGAATTTATTGTAACTTAAATCTAGCTTATAAATCGACAATATTAAACTGTCACTAAAAACTTTATCCAAACTTCGCAAATTGCAGTTGGATGCATGCAACTCTAACAAATGTGGCAAAATATAAATTTCCTTTACATTAGAAAGATCCACGCCATTAAGATTCAAATATTTTGTTTGAATGTCAAAAATGTTGAATGATTTCATTTCGATAACATCCGATATGTTTTCAACCTTCTTTGCACTTCCATAACAGATGAAACCAGTCGGACATATAACGTTACAATTTAACTCATCATCTTCTTCTGGGCAATGTGCTACTCCGTCACAGACATTTATGTAGTGTATACACTGCATGTTCAGCATATGATTACACTGAAAAGGACAGCTAATTAATAAAATGTTGAGTTCTATTTCATCGTCTTCGTGCGGACAGTCCGTCATCTTGTCATTAATGTAATATACAGGAATGCAGTAGGATTGAGGACATTTCACAAACTCTTCTGAGCAAGAGAAATCCACACAGTCATGTAAGTGAGACAAATCATCGCATCCAGTAGGTCGACCACTACGTCCTCTAAGATATATACATTTTGGTGCCCATGTATCTTTTTCTGTGGAATTAGTCTGCGTTAAAGAGGATGTAAGAACCTCTAATTGATTACAAACAACTATTTGATGTATAGATTTAATAGAAAAATAGACATCTACTAATATCTTTAAATATTTAAGTCCGTTAGGATCGTTATACAATCTGCATTCATCCCCATCACGTGATAACCAATGACTAAGTACACAAGTACCATCAGAACATCGTCTCTCCGTACATTCATCACATCCTTCTTCATCACTGTTATCAGGACAGTCTTGCAGAGCGTTACATTTTGATTCCAAAGGATAATCGAATATCACTGGAAAGAATTCATTTGCATTTGGGTTTTTACATTGTGATGACTGTTTAAGATTGCCGTTTTCTGGATATCCACAAACTTTTTCATCTCTATGATTATCACAGTCAGGAAATCTGTTACAAACTCGAGAGTAAGCAATAAAACCTTCTCCATTATCACAATCAAACATCAACGATACTTTATCCATTTTTATTGTAGCAAACTTATTCCGGTATCTATTTACAATTGATTTTATTTGCAAATCATTGCTATCAAAAAAGAATTCCTTGTCAAACGCAATTACCCTGTTCTTAAAAGTATCGATTTCGACATCAACATTATATGACAATGTAGAATTCCTATTAGCTATGACTTTTAAGCACATTACGACTTTTGTTATTTCTTGACTACAATCAATCAACTCCCACGAGATTTGATCACTTAGTCTAACAGACTCATTGGTCAATTGGTTTGTAAAGGATATCTTTAATATCCCGCATTGTGTGTTATCACTTAAGTTTTCAATATTTTTCTTAAAAAGGAAGGGTTGTCCGTTCTTCCACCTTAATCTATTCCGACCAAAACTTGACTTAGTGAGACCCACATGAACTACATTCGATACGTTAGCCTGACTTAATTCATTTGATCCTGACTTATGTAAGGTCGACGTCAAGAACAATAACTGTTCCTTGCTATCTAGGATAGGTAGCTCTGAGAATAAATTGGTACATATGTTTGATGCGTCATTCCAGTTTATTTGAAAAGGAGTTATGACAAGTTTATAACAAACCAATGGAGAATTTTCATCGTCCCTGCGGAAGTAAATCCAACCAGGTGGGCATTCGTTACATATGTCAAAACCTATAACATTGTTATCAGTTAAATCATCGTTGTCAACGAGAGGTATGTATACAAATGTGTCATTGTTTAAATTTGACTCTAACTCGTAACGAGATACTTTAGTGGGCCTTGGTAAAAATAGAAACATTTGTTTAGCCACATTTTTTGACATCAATGTCCAAAGGTATCCAACAGTGTCATGACAACTGCCATAACAATCAGAAAACCAGGCAATTATAACTGACTTATCTACATCAGTACTGTTGAAGTTATTTAAATGTTTATCAATAAATGATACAGCTTCATTTAATTTAGAAACACTACTGTGATGTGATCTATTAGCATTTATAGTAGTCTTAAAATGATCGATGTGAACAAATATCTCCTGGTTTGAATTCCAATATAAAATACTTAAGAATTTTCTATTAAAAGGTTCAATAAGAGATATAGATGTTCCAGAAGATCTTTCTTTCTTAGACATAAAAAATTGAACAAAATTTTTGACTCGAGTAAAAGTTAAATCCAGGTCACTTATGCTGTCCACTATAATGTACAAAGGATCTTCAGTTGTATTGCATGTTTCTCTTGAAAGTCTAGCAGCTACTGGACAAATCAGAATGATCTCTGAAAATGAACAAAAACATGTTTAATCTTTTATTTTTTTAAAAACAACCCAGGAACGAATTTGGGTCAATTTAACGCCCGAAATGATAGTGTATTTAGATTATTATTTTTAAGTCTAGTTCTCGTTTCAAAGTCGACAGTTCTCAATATTTTAACATATACCCATCTTTTACATAACATAGCTAGAGTTAAATCAAAGTTCAGGATTGAATACTCATAACGTGTCATTTTTTAAGAAATGTCAATTTCAGAAGCAGTGGAAATTCTATATCTTAAATATGTAATATTTACAAATATATTCACGTACTGCATAAACGTAGCAACTTTAGGAAAGTATAGTTTAAAAAATTTGTACCAACGATGTACATTTTTGAATACTTGAGTATTGTCAACTTTGAAAAAGAATAAAGACTAAAAATAACTTATTTGTTTAAATTATGGAATACTAACGGACATCGAACTCCCTATTTAAACAGATTTGAAATATAACACTTTAAGGTAAAAATTTAGGCTATGAATTGTTTTTATTTTATTTTCTTAAACAAAGTCTTGTTTTTTAAAACTTTGTAAACATTTCAATTCATTCAATCATAACATGTTTTAATAAAAAATTAATATACAACAATTTGTTTAAAAAGAGTAATGATAATTTATATTGGGAAGAAAAGGTACTTACCAATGGAGAAGAGCATTGTCAAGATAAACTTCATTTTGTATCATTTATCTTAATATTTTGTGAAGGAATAAAAATACTTTAATATTGCACATCCATAAAATCTGCGGAAAATCAAAGTTATGTATTTTTTTTTCTTAAGAAATGTTGATAACGTTTCATTATAAATCTACGTCCTATCTGATGTGACCATTGATCTATATATTTCTCTAAACATTATTTGTTTAAAAGCAAAATACTCTTTGTGCAGTAAACTTGTGTTTAAAAAAAATAAAAATAAAGGAAAAGAAACTTTAAATATATATTATGTTGTATTTCTTTACTAAACTAGTTGAAAATTAAATAGTCTAGAAAATAAACATATGTGTATTCTCTTTGGCGCTTATGAATTTCTTGTAATTTGAATTAAAAAAATTATATACTTTATATAGTTTCATTGAATTTTTTTTTCTATTTTAGTGTATTTGTCTTGAGATTTTTACAGCTTTTTTATTACTTTAAAATCCTCTTTATCACAACAAGACATACACTTTTAAATAGTGTGATTTTAAAAGCAGAAAATAAAATCTAAAATAAAAATATATTATTTAAAGAAAATAAAATTTGATCACTAATGAACTGGCAGGTTAAGACTTTGTCTTAAAATTAACCAAACAAATAAATCTCTAAGTCTCAAGTCTAAAATATACGAAGGAAAAAATGCTTTGAGACACTAGATAATTGCGCCAAACATGTAAGCACAAATGAAAACAGTCTATAGACAGTCTATGCCACATACTCCTGTACTGATCTCCATACAAACACTGAGGCAATTTAGTTCTTTCGATACTTATATACATCACAAGGGTTCTAAAATATTGCTGAGTCAAGTAAACTTAATTAAAACAATAAGAGTTACATAATTGCAATTCCTCTTATATATATATAAAGATGAAAGTTTGTTTGTTTGTTATGCATATAAAATTCCACACGTTGGACCGAGGTTGCTGAAAATTTGCATGATACCCCAATTTCATGCTACTATCTTTCACTACGGGCCGGGGCCCAAAATATATTTTTATTATATAAAAACTGACTCATCATTATTTCTCCGATTTCCCATGTAGGTAGAAGGCTGAAACTTTGCAAAGTTGTTAAGTAACATATCACAACGATAATGCTCATACTTTTTTTTAATACCTACTCATGGGGGCAGGGGGCAAAAAAAACAACGTATTTTTTAATTACTGAAAATCGCCACTTCTTCACTTTTCCGTGTAGGTAGAGGCATGGAACTTTTGGAAGTTGTTAAGTAAACTCCCGCGATGGTAACACTCACTCGGGGCCGGGGGGAACAAATGTATTTTTTCTTATATAAAAAACTGACTCATAAATAATTTTCCAATTTATCGTGTAGGTAGAAGCATGAGTAGCCTAAAGCGACAACAGTTTGCCAAAAATAATTTTAAAATTCACACTCATGGGGCCGGGGGCCCAAAATACTTTTTCCCCTTACATAGACTATATAAAATATGAACATTACTAATTGTCCTTTTTCCTGAGTAGAAAGTAGCATGAAATTTTGGGAAGTTGTTGAGTTCACTTCCACCATGGTAACAGATGAAAAAAAATATTTAAATTATCACTTCCAGGGGGCCACGCGCCCAGAAAAATGTTTTTTCCTTATATGAGCTTTATGAAAAATGAAATTCACTAATTCTCTTATTTCCAGTGAAGGTAAAACCATTAAAATTTGTGTAGTTGTTCAGTAGACTTCCACGATGGTAAGAGGTGAGAATAATATTTAAATTATTACTTCCTGGGGGCCGGGGGCCCAAAATACTTTTTCCCCTTACATAACCTATGTAAAATATGAACATTACTAATTGTCCTTTTTCCTGAGTAGGAAGTAGCATGAAACTTTGGGAAGTTGTTGAGTACACTTCCACCATGGTAACAGATGAAAAAAAAATTAAATTATCACTTCCAGGGGGCCACGCGCCCAGAAAAATGTTTTTTCCTTATATGAGCTTTATGTAAACTGAAATTCACTAATTCTCTTATTTCCAAAAAAGGTAAAACCATGACAATTTGTGTAGTTGTTCAGTAGACTTCCACGATGGTAACAGGTGAAAATAATATTTAAATTATTACTTCCTGGGGGGCCGAAGCCCAAGGTAATTTGTTTCCTATTTTAAAAATTTACTTATCACTTATTCTCCAACTTCCGTGTAGGGAGAAACCTGAATCTTTGTTAAGTTGTTGAATAGCCTCTCGCAATAAATGTTTTAAATTTTTTTTAATACAAATCACTTTCGTGGGGGCCGGGGGCCCAACAACATTTTTTCTCCTTTTTACTGAAACCCGCTACTTCTCCAATTTCCGTGTAGGTAGAAACATGAAAATTTGGGAAGCTGTGTTCACTTCCGCAGTGGTAACATGCAAAAAAGTATTTAAAGTATCACGCACTTGGGGCCCACATATATTTTTATTATGTAAAAACTGGCTAATCACTATTTCTCCGATTTCCCATTGTAGGTAGAAGCCTGAAACTTTGCAAAATTGCTGAGTAGCATATCGCAACGATGATTGGCATAAATATTTTTTAAAATTCTCACTAATTGTTGCCGGGGGCCCAAAAACGTTTTATTCTTAAAAGGACTATATTAAATATGCAAATCACTACTCCTCTTATTTTCCGAGTAGGCAGAAGCATGAAACTTTTGGAAGTTATTGAGTACAATCCCACGATTGTAATAGTCGAAAAAATATTTAAATTATCACTTATTGTGGGCAGGGGGCACAAATAAAGTTTTTTTTCCTTTTCTTAGCTATGTAAAAAACTGAAAATCCCTCATTTTCCTATTTGCAGTGTAGGTAGAAGAATGAAACTTTAAGTAAACTGATGAGTACATTCCCGCGCTGGGAATATATATATATATATATATATATATATATATA
>MUZC01000861.1:732170-772578 GCA_002072015.1 Radix auricularia
TACAATTAAACGGTTTTGATAGTTTAATTTAAACAATCAACTTAAAATACATTTTTTTTTCAAATAACAACTGAATAATTATAAAACCACACCTTGTATGATGTATCTGTCTAACTTATTTAAAGTATAAGTACAAAGTATATGATCTGTGAATTTTTTAAAATTCTCATGACTTAAATGACTTAAAGATACTTTAGAGGTTTATGCCCGGGGGCCCGTGACAGCCCTGCCTAGGGGCCCGAAATTTCTGTCGGCGGGCCTGTGCTTTGCCTAAGATCCGTACAGCGACTGTAATCATATATGACTAGCACCTAGCGTCTAACAACGGTCTTCGGCTGTCCAAGCCAGGGGTTTGTCGGTTTCAGGTTGTGGTCTGCTCCACTACCTTACTCGTCTGGCGAACCACGTAGAGGTCACCCCTTCTCACCAGACGGACGAACGAACGAACGATATATATATATATATATATGTAATTTAAAAGAAAACAAAAAACATTGCAGACGCTCCTTCCAAACCTTTAAAAATGATGTGATGTTTGCTTAGTTCATTTATGATGATAACAAAATATTTTCATTTGTAATTAATCATATTTCAAGCCCTGTCATCTTATTACCATCGGTCCATGATAATAACTAATGTTTCATTAATTATTTCGCCTTCCCGTCTAAATTTGTTACATTTTTTATTAATACAATCTTTAAACCACTGATATACCCGAATTTAAATCTTCTTTATTTTCTACTGCATCAAATATACATAACAACATTTTACTGTCTCATCGAAAAATTCCTCCAGCTAATAGCCTGGACGTTCTTTCTATCAAAAACGTGATTATTTTTTTAAAAATAATCTATCAATCCTTACATCGACAATAATTTAGCTATCAGCCCAATTACTTGACTGCTTAATTATTCCTCTATCAATCTATTTAGCCATCTTTGCTTTCACTCTAATAGCTATCCGTATTCGCATCCACTCTTGCAACATTATACTTTAAATCATTAATTTAATTGTTGATATCAAGTCTTGCTTTCTGAAAACGATTTCAATTAGATTTATAATATTTTGAAATGTCGCTGCAGCCAGCGTTGCCAAGAATAGTCTTTAAATGTTAATAATAAAGTCTAAGCCAGGGAAATTAGTATTGATTAATTTTATATCCCTCATGCTTTTTAATAATGATTTTGTACCTGATTTACATCGTTCCCTGTTACCTCTTGACAGATCAAGCTTCTAGAGGTTGTTTTGCACCAGGGAACAAGACTTTTTGAGCAAATTGGGTAATAACGAATACACAAATAATAAA
The DNA here is from genome assembly GCA_002072015.1 of Radix auricularia. Classification (NCBI taxonomy): domain Eukaryota; kingdom Metazoa; phylum Mollusca; class Gastropoda; family Lymnaeidae; genus Radix; species Radix auricularia. The sequence goes on from MUZC01000861.1 coordinate 733,477, forward strand.
AAGAATTAAATGCAATTATGGAAAGAAATCAGACTGGTGTATATGATGCGATCAAAATTTCATCGAATATGAAATAGGCTTGGCTATGGCTATTGCAATTCTTCCAAATATAAACTTGTGTTTGAAAAATCGTTAAGCAAAAGAATAAATCAATACAAGTTTCTGAATTATGAATTCACTTAGGTTTGAGTTGGGGCATTGTTGGTTAAAAAAAATAATATTTTTAAACTTTAAAGAAATATCTAGGTTTGAAGATTTTTATAGGGAAACAAAGACAATAGTACAGTTTAACAGTTTACGTCAATGAAACTTTGCAATTTTAAGTAGATATCTTCATAACACGACCATAAATAGGATCGAACGAAAAAACGTGGAAAAGCAACATAGTAAATAAAAAGCTACTGAGGTTTTTGCTTTTTATTTTAACTTATTTGTGAACTAGAAAAAATGGGCTCATATCGAGAAACGTGAATGAGACACCAAGGTATAGAATCTAACAGGTTAATTAAATCGTATTGTATACTTCAAATTGTTGGATAAAATTGGACAATTCAATTTTATCAAGAAGAAGATCTTATTATTTAACAGGAGCACACTGATGTATGTAATCTAATAAAATACAGGAATTTATCGACAAATGAAATTGAAACCAATAATGGACGCATTGCGTAGGGTAATGATAATTGGGTATACAATCCCAATAAAATATTTAAACTCATAGTTTCAAAAATCTATCCAATAATGTAATGCTATTATACAAATGATCATTCTTGTGTATGTTATGCCAACCAAGGATCCAGGTGAATGATTAAGTCAAAAATTGAATTATATTATGCAACGTATTGTTTTAAGTTTGGTGCAAAATTTGAATGTTTATATATCTCCGGGCAAACAGTCCACTGAAGAATTGCCTGGACATGTAAAAAGGTGGACAGTACATCAATTGCACTCTGGTATGAAATCGGTTTTAGGAGTATACTGAACTACACTATGCTATAAAACACCACAATCTATTTGTCCAGCCCCGCCCATTTACTTTCACGCAGACACAACTAGTCGACTTATCGTAATGTTAAGTATATTGGTGATTGAGATTTATGATAGTCTGAAAATCTGATAAATTATTTTCGAAAGGTCGTCTTAGGTATTTAACTCTTAATTTCCTTTAAAAACAAATAAAATTAATCGAAATTCTAATGTTTTATTTGTTTATTTCAAAGATTTTGTTTGTACTTGATTTACATCGGTCGTGAGGAACATAAATGATTTTGTGAAAATACATTACTAGGGAAAGAAAGCCATGAAATATGTGAAATATATTTAAATGAATTTTTCGAACTATTCAAAAGTTATGGCAGGGACGCTTGTTTTTTTTTCTTTTTAAATGGACGGATCGTGTCAAAACTGGATAATCCATATTAAAATAATATAGCGAATTTAACTCCTAATGCCCATTACTTTGGGGCCAGTATCCCAAAATTTTGTTTTTTTTAACCTTTGTGACTTTACCTACCCCCGCCCCCTTTCTCAATTTTGTATAATTATTTTTAGAAATATCGACAAATATCTCCAAAGGGATTCGTGTAGAATCTAACTAGTGTTTCTGAACATTACATCTTATCTTATTTGTTAAAGGTGCTCCTTCTGTACAGAAGATTATTGCATCCTACGCTTACATATTGTTTATGTTTAGTTCTGCTTTCTTATAAGAGTTTTACACTTTGATCCAGAGTGTCCTTAATGTCGTTTTCATTTCGTATACAAGCTTAAAAAAATATTCATTTGGTGGCATTGAAACGTTGGGTAGTTGTTTAGTACACTCCAGCAGAGTTTCTCGCTGACTTTTTGGGGCAGAGAGTTAGTCAAAATCTATTTCAACCCAAGAGGAGCTATTTAAAAATAAGTTTAAACTTTGTCCTGTGATTAAACGGATGGATTGATAAAAATAGGTGCATAACATTTTTATGACAAATATTAACATTACATTCGAATCTCTGACTATTTGTTTATTTCAATTTTCCTAACAAACACTGTCCGTTCCCTTTAGTTTTAAACGCCTGAATTATTCGCTCTAATTTATAAGTTTATTCTATAAAAGATATGTTGAGAGGAATAGTTTTATAATATTGATTATAAACAATTTTATTTACACTATATTGGATTTCATTGTGAAGAGAAAAACATGTTGACTCAGTGCATTTCTATGTGAGATGTTGATGCTGGATAAAAAATATTAAAAATTGATTAATTTACTTTAATAATGGCTCCATTTACCTTGATATTTGTCAAATGTGTGCATTTAAATGAACTAACGTAATATTATAACCTCCAAATGACCTTAAATTTTAGATTAGAGAGTTGTTAAATTTAAATTCATGATTACTTGATTAATGGCGTTTTTTCCCCGTACAGTTTACCTATTAAAATTAATATTAAGGAATATCTTTAAAAATTCTGCACTCTCTCCCCTGTCACTCGACATTTTATTCAGTCCCAATAATTAAATTTGCCTTTTTTTATTTTAATGAAGAGAAAAATTATGTCGTATTATTTTTAATTACATTTTTTTATCTGTTATCGGCGCTCGTTCTACAGAAGGTTATTGCGTCTTAGGTTTGTGTTAAATCCTGCATTCTTATTATAGTTTTAAATAATGATAAAGTGTATGCTTTCCTGTTTTCTTCAGGTAACCCAAACCCTGCCTGCATTCCGGAAAGGAAGAAAGAAATCTTGTATGTGTTTGTTCTTGCTTACGGAATAAGAAAGGTGTTTTTATCCTTATGTCTATCTCATGCTTGTATTAATTGCTTTATTTATAATTATAAATACTTCACATTTAGTTCTTTTAGCCACTAGTGTTTCTATGTTTAATAATTTAACTGTTAGAGTTATTCTTGTCAGTTTTGAATATTCTCCAGTAATAAGTCTGGCAGCTCATTTTTTAGTTTGTTCTAGTTTATCAATGGTTTATGAATTTTTAAAAAGAATTTTCACGATTTAAACAAACTGCATAAAGGAAAAGAAAGTTTTACCTGCAAACATAAATATTTTATTTTATTATTAGCTCTTGACATTTTTATAAGTCATACAAAATATCAAAGCAACTGGCAAGTGATTATTATAAATTTTAAAGTAAAATTATTTTTCAACATTATTTTTCCAAAAAATACGCAATGCACATTACAGTTTAAAATAACAAGAAAAAAAAATGTGAAAATAAAAGTAAATAATTTTGCATCAAGTCAGCAATAATAGAGTTATCAACAAAGAATTTGTCAACAATTTCATTTAACTTAGAGATATATTCTGAAATCGTGTATCCTATTTAAAACACACTCATTTTTTTAGTTTTGTAAAAAAAAATCACAAATTTACACCTTGAAGCGTAATTGTATTATTGTTGCCATACTATTGTTGCTATATATTTCCCCAATTATTTATACTTTTTTTTTTAAAGATATGCTGTTTTGTGATTAAAAAACAATAGTTAAAATCTAAAAAAATTATATTAAAACATTTTAGTAGTTAAATACGAAAACAATTAACGAGACATACATTTTGATCAATCATTACAAGTGTTTGACAGCAAAATCTATTACGTCTCTTTTGTGTTAAATAAGTAACTGCATTTATATAAAAAATTCACTCTATCAATAAGAAAAATAAAATTAAAAACCTACATAAATTCAAAATGATTTGCACAATAACTTTCATCTTTTCTGTTACAGACGCTCCTTTATACAGAAGATTACTGCATCATACGTTTACTATGGTTTGTGTCCCGTCCTGCACTCTTACTGGAGCTTTTTAATGATGATAAAGTGTTTGCTTTTCTGGTTTCCTCAGGCAACCCAGTCTGCACCCAAATTCCGGACGGAAAGAAATAAAAAAATTATTTTTGCTCTTCCATATGGAATTGTCTATTGAATAACAGCTACATAAATGTGTTTTAATTTAAAAATATACTATTAAATTGTACCATAGTAACCTTTTTAGAAAACGTTTGTTTAATTAGATTTTGAGTCTATTCTGTTTCTAACTATTATTATTAGTGAAGAAATGAATCATTCATTTTAAATAAACATGCGCAACACTACTAGAAATATTTCAATCAACTTCTTCTGAAAAGAAAAAATGGAAAATTTTAAGGCAACACAACTTCACATTAAAATCATCGATTTTATAGGGGATTTAAAATAAGATGTTTCTTTTTATTTTTCTTTAAAGCTAATACATGCAAATTTGATATTATAATATTTTACCATATGCAGGAGTGAATCAGAAAGTCTAAAGCTAAATAAATAGAATTAAAAGATATTTTTTAATAACCACGTTTTTATAAGTAAACTAAAAGGAAGAAAATAATTTACTTAAGGAAGACAACAGGGGAATACTGCGTCCTGTTGCCTTCGTCAGCAGGAATTGTCGTGAAAGAGAGACAAAGTATTCTACCATTGAAATGCAGTGCCTGGGGATTGCGTGGGCAGTCAAGAGGTTTATACACTACCTCGACGGCAACCAGTTTACTTTACAAACTGACCAACGGCCTTTCAAGAATCTTACCACAGCTCGATGAGTAAGCGCCAGAATTACGAGATGGGCCAAGTTTCTTCAGGGCTACTGCTTTACAATGAAGTGAAGTACCCGTGAAATTGTATAATGGAAGACTTCCTAATTAGACTTTGTTATTAAACTTTTAGAATGGTGCCCACTCCTGATGAGAGTCACGTTCGTAGACGTTTACAGTCATCCCTGGAGGAAATCAAGTTCAATATTTTGAAACTTTGACTCAAAAGAGTAATATAATATTTTGAGTTGTTATAAGTTATAGGAATTAATATACTGATTATCTTTTTAAATTAATATTCACTTTAATTTATGTGGTAAGGAAAAGATCTCTCTTAAAATAAGAACTCGCAACGATTAATTTAAAGTTAATAGTTTACTTTTGAAAAACTAACGATTAATTTCATGATTGATTTGATGGAACTTATCTCTAACGATAAACTAATAGATCTAGATTGGTCTAAAGGGAAGATTTAATGATGGTGCTTTTATAATTATTCTTTTTTTTAATTAATTTTTATTCATTAGAAGAAAACAAAATACTGCACTATCCGTCAAATATGAAACCATGCTTTTTTAATCAGCCCGTCTAGTTCATAACAAATTAATTCTACACATACTTTCTATTAAAAAAAGCCCTATAATTGATTTATAAACTCTTCACTAAACTACTTGCTTTAGCTTCGTCCAAGCCACTTTTCAAACCATCTACTTTCAAATTGTGGCTTAATTGCTGACTTCTAGTCTTGCCGTTTGCACACGATTTCATAGATTTATGACAATTTGAAATCTCAAGTCACTCAGCGTTGTCGAGAAGGATTAGAAAGTTTCCTAAATAATAATTTAAAGTCAAAACCAGGAAAATTAGAAAGTTTTTTTTAAATAAATATATTTTTTTTTAATATAATTTTTATGATATGAATTACATCGTCTAGTAAGACACAATGATTGAAGGTAGAGTAGAAAGGTATTTGATTTAATATTCAATTTATTATTGATTGATATTAACGGAGAACACTTCAAGTCTTATCCAAATATTTTTCGTAGTGATTTTAAATTTAATAACTACTCGAGAAAGATTGTCAAGACTAATCTAGCAAATTCTTATGTTATTTTTTTTGGCCTCGATTTCTGTTTAAAGTACGCTAATTAAAATTTGACCAATTTCAAAGTTTTAACTTAAATATTTGTAACAATATTAAGGTATTAAAGTAATTACTCTTATTTCGGGTACGATCTAAGACATTCTAATAAAATGTATGGTTTCGTTTTCATTCTATTTGCTGTTATTTATTATAGATCTTATTAAAACAAAAGTAAAATGAAATAATGAATTTCCTATGTCACTGTTAACTGAATGATTTTCATTTGAGGACATCTAAGGGAATTGAATGTGCACAGTCTAGCCCCTCTTTAAATTTACATAAGTAAAGTATTAGTGTATATTTAAAGTTTTTGTCGTAAAAAATTAAATTGAACTTGAGAGAAAAAATTTACAGAAGAAGGTCTTTTACCTAAATATAAGTGAATGTGTAGATTGATAATAAAAGTTACTTTATATGTTGATGAAACCTATCTTTATTTTGGAAAAGTTCAATAAAAAACGATATGAAAATGGATTGAAAATTAGAAGAGAGACTGCAAATTGATCTCGCAGTAAAAGGGATTCCATTGGAATAGGACCTACTTTTTTATTAATGATACGAGGATTAGGTACCACAAATGGAATCATTTTATTTTGAAAAAATTGAGTCTTATCGGGTACAGGTAAACAAAAAGAATGGGATCCAATTATCGAGCAGAATAACACAAAGGTAATCAATATTTTAAAAAAATTTTTTCCTCTTATTGCATGTTGTCCTTGAATAGTTTAAATTAAAACGGGTGAGAGTGATTTACCAAGAACAAGATCCAATTATTCAAATGTAGCAAACTTGGGCATGATATCCTATACAAAAATGGTATTTATCAACAAAAGGAATTTTTCCAGATTATGCGTAAAATTAATCATAATGGGGTATATAATCCCCAAAAAAGTGAAGTATTCCTTTTGGGAAAAGGATTCGACTATTTACAGGAACCAATTAAGCGATAGAAGAATAAAGGGTTATGTGATCCCATAAACATATTGATCATTCGGGCAAAGGATTTAATACTAATTAGGAAACCAACTACACAATTGAAGCAACATGGAGTATAAAATCCGAAAAAAATAATTTAACCACATAGTCACACAAAAATTCAGATAATGTGATACCATTTTACAAAGGGATCATTTGTGTGTTTGTCATCTTAACCAAAAATGTATGCAAGGAATAAAAAAAAAGTGGAAGACATTATGCAATCGGATGTACTGAATTGGGTAAACAATGATATTCACTAAGCATGGCCGGTCTCAGACTAACCTAGAATGGCTTGGCCATGTAAAAATGTGGACACTGATTTCCTTGACCTAAGGACTGACATCGGTCTGACGAGATATTTTATTGCACTTTGCTATTACAGCTCAACCAATCTTCTTATCCAGCGGTGCCCACTCAGCCATCGACACGTGATGTTAGGTATAGTATTTGCTGTGATTTATGATAGTCAGAAAATCAGATAAAGTGCTTTAGAAATGTCATCCTAGGTATAAACTTTAATTTTACAAGAAGACGAACGAAATTAATTAAATTTCTTATATTTCATATTTTTAATAGAAAGATAATTGTTGTACTAAATTTACTCCTGTCGTAAGGTAGATATAAGTGATTTCGTTAAAAAAACTTACATACTGAAAAAAGCCATAAAATATGCAAAATACTTTTTTTAAAGCTAAAATGAATTATAATTTATACGTTCCAGGCAGTATTTTTAAAATGTATTGATTTTTTTTTTTAAAAATGTTTTTATTGTTTTAATATTAAAACTTTGGCACACGATTCAACATTTAGTTATGGGCCACGTGAACACTATGTTGTTAGAAGCAAGAAACAGTAGAAAGTTTTTTTAAGACACTCTCGCATTTGTAACCGAGAAATGTTTATTAAAATTACCACGCATTCAGAGCCGGGGCCAAAACTATATACGTGTTTTCATTTTGTGAGCTATATTTTTAAAAAAACTTAAAATTTTTCTATATTGTAAGTGGATGGATCTTGACCATACTCTTTTGCCCATATTAAAATACTATTGAGAAGTAAATTACTACTATCCATTCCTTTATATACATATATATATACATATATACATCATTATCTAACTAAAGAGTAAATCCACCGTAGCCAGACACAAGGCCAGGTGATATAGGAGGGCGTTGTTAGAGGGGTTAGCATACCTTCCCATAAAAAAAGTACAACAAAACAAAACAAAAAGATTGAATAGCAAACTCCGACCTTGAGAAGGATTAGTCTTTTTAAAGATAACTAATTAAGCTAGGTGGCCAAAGCCCACAGGAAAAAACACAGCAGACAAAAATTATTTCCATCACGAAGGACCACCACGTAAAGATTATGTTCGAAGTTTGAAAATATTTCCACAACGGCTGCCGAAATGCAAAGGTACAAGCTAACCATCTTAGTGATAAGTGAATCCCGCTGGACTGGCTCAGGCCAGGTGAAGCTCAACAAAAGCGAACTGTTACAATGTTCCCGCCAGGAAGAAGAAAACCCCGCTCACAGTCAAGGAGTAGCATTAATGCTTTTTAAAACGCTTTAATGGGGTGGGAAACCCATGGATTCCGAATAATCACAGCAAAATTTAGGACTAAAAAACGAAAAGTCTAAATGGATATTTCACAGGTATTCACTCCTACCAGCCTCAGTAAAGAAGAGGACGAAGAGGACTTCTAATGAAACACGTTTTCCAAAAGTGTCTTAGGGGCATTGTTATAAGAATCAACAATAATGGATTGTAAGTAGTTATGGGAACACACGGCCCCAGACAGATGAACAAGAGTGGTCAAAGACTACCCTATCTATGTGCTGAATTTTGAATGGTCATCGAAATTTAGCCTCTTTATGTAGAAAAAGATCCACAAGGCAACATGGGTATTACCAGATATGTCAACGGCTAACAAAATCGACCATATCTGTATCTGAACAAAACATTTAGAAGACTTTGCCAGGATGCTAGGGTAAAAATTTGGGATTTGGTAAAAAGTTTTTTGCCAAGTACCGAGTACCGAGTAGTTGCGACCATGAATAGCCGATACTGAGTATCATACCAAGTACTCGTATAAAAATTAACCTGCTTTAAAGTAAGGGTGTACCGGAATTCGTTAATCCCTATAATTAACCTACATTTTGTGACTTCAATTCTACTGTTTGCGTCACACATCTTTCTTCTAGGAGCAATTACGTAATACTCAGTATCGGAATCACTTACGCGGCTGAAGACCGTGTATTACCGAGTATACGAACATCGGCCGATACCGAGTAGCGAAACAGAGTATTGGTTTAACGCTAGTAAATAGAGATGCAGATATAACAATCTACAGATTGCCAAAATAATTTCAAACTATAAAAAAGGGAGAAGGGAATGTATCAGTCGACTATTTTTTAAACACTACTCTGTTGAAAAAGGAAAAAAAACTTTATGAGTTAAAACTTACGTAATCGAAAAATTCCAGATCTTACTAGATCTAGGCAACAAAGAAACAAATTATCAAAGCTGGAAAGGTATGAAAGAGATATGCACATCAACCTGTGAAGGAGTGTTTGGCCCCATACAATAAATCCATGAAAAATTGATTTCTAATGAAACGATGGAGAAAATCCACAATAGGAAAAAAGGAAAATGCACGTGCACACAAATACCGTACAAAAATCGAAAAAGCTTGAGCGTCAGCAGAATACGCTGAAGCCAATATATATATATATAAACGATAAAGGTAAGTCAGATAAAAAGAAATACATAGAAGGAATAGCATTTGAAGCCGAAGAGGTAGCTTACCATTAAAACACAAGACACTATTCAGTATATTAAAAAAAAGTTTTAAAAAGCTGTAAGGAAAGTTAACGAATCCAGAGAGAACTGTTAAAACTAAAGATTGGAAATAAATAGCTGGTGAAGAGTGTCAGAAAAAATGATGGATAAACCCTCAAAGAACTCTTCAGCCAAACAGCCGCACAATACACACTCAACATAGAGCTAGCTGAACAAGTTCAAGAAATAGAAAACGCTGTTACAAAAAATTGAAAAGATTTTTTTAAATTATGATGAATCTATCTTATTTATACTGTATAGAATTTCTCTGTACAGACAAATACTTTGATTTTATTTATTTTTTATGTGAAATCTTAACATCGATAAAATGCCTTATAAGAAATTCACATAATGGCTATCTATCCCTCCATGGATATTGGTCACGTATAAATTAAAATGAGTGAACGTAATATTATAACCGCTTAATGACCGCTTAATGTTCGGTTAAGAGAATAAAATGTACTAACACTTATAAACATATGTTTAATTGCGTTTTTCTTGCACTGTATAATCAAACTTTTTTTTAAATTACCAAATAATAAATAATAACTTCCAGACGTTATTGACGCAGAATACCCCCGCCCCTTCCCAATTCTTAGACACATACTTAACTTTTCTTTCTTTAATGAAGTTTTTTTTAATGTCATGTATTTTAAATTTAAATTATCATTGTATCGATGGTAAAAAATGATATTGCTTTTACAATTTGTTTTTAGGGGTATATTTTAAAATAATGGATATAAATACAAATATTTAAAAAAGAATTTAAGTCCCTTAAACAAACTGCATGAAAGAAAAAAAACAACCCGTTAGCGGCTGACATACATTTTTATTAAAGATGTTAGCAATGGGCATTTTTCAATATCATAATTGATTTGAAAACTAATAAACGAGTTATTTTTATTCAATAAAAATGTAACTTACGAAAAAATATTAGTTTATATAATTTATATTAATATTTTTTTTTTAAAATGCACATTAAAAAACAGCAACAGCTTTGTGAAAATGAATGTAAACAATAGTATATCAAGTGCACGAGTCACAAATGAATAAATAGTCAATAAAAAATAGTTTAAAATTTTCATTTGCTTTATATATATCCCCTATTCTTATATCCTTTTTAAAACAAAAAGACTCATTTTACCCCTTAACAGTTTTATAGTAGTTACACTTTGTATTATAATTTTAATTTGAAATTTGTATATATAAATTTAAAAGCCCTTTTTAATGATGACGTAAATCTCAATTGCTAACACTTTATTTTAACATGTGTATGTTATTTTCTAGTTTGTTGTAAAAAAAAGTGTTAAATTCAGAATAACTTTCATCAAAAAAGTTGAGAAAGAAAATGACTATAAGATTAAATAGGAGTACATTTCAAATTTATCATTTAAGGTTTTGCCGACTGAAAATTTTGGTGTGTAAACAAAATGAAATTATTTTTGAAATAAATAGTCAATTTGCCATTAATAAAAATAGACAACAATAAAAGATTATGTTTTTAATTAAAACCCTTTATATGAAACATTCACCATATTAAAAAACTGATTCATAAAAAGCAAAAAAGACATAAATTTAAATCTATTTGGTCAATTTTAGATTTAATCAACTGACAGATCTGTAAATACATTATCTTATCTTAGATATACAGACGCTTCTTCTATGCAGAAGATAATTGCGTCCACAGACCATGAGAGATGATCTGCTGGCAAGTAATGCAGCGGTCACAGGCCACGGCTATAGGGGTTCCACGCATTACCCCAGCCGCCTAACAATTGTCTAGTTAGTCAGAGCTGGGTGACTCGGGGACTCCTCAGGCCCCGGGAACAAATCCTCGCCTTCGCGTGGATTCGAAACCCTGACCATCGGTATGAAAGTCGAGCGCGCTACCTCTCGACCACCACGTCTCTCGACCAGACAATATGCAGTTATTTAAATCTGTCATAGCAAATTTTACGAAAAAATTCTGTTCAATTACATTTTTAATGTTTGTTTTTTCCTATCTTTTAATGAAGAAATGACTCACACAATTTCAGTTGAAAAAAAAATTAAAACTTTTATTCAATCCATTTTCATTCTAATATTCGTATTTATTTGAGATTTTAAATTTATATTTTTTATGTAAACACTTTTTTAAAAAAATGTAAATACCTTATTAAATTTTAAAAAAAATAAAAAAATTTAATATAAATATAATATTCCACCACTTACAGGAGACAAACAGAATGGCGATAGTTTTAAAAAAGCCACAAGAAAGGCCACGCAACAGTTCATCACAGTATCTATGTGTGTGACGTTTAAATAAAAATATTTTTAAAAAAGTTTTAAAGATACCACGTTTTGTGAACTAAAAAGAAGAAAATAAACTAAAAACGTCAGGCGCATTCGGCTGAAATTTGGTCTATTAATGCTATTACATTAAACTTTTCAGTTTCAAATTCCTCCACAGTCTATATATGATACTTCATTTAATTTCAGCCGAATGCGCCCCACGTTTTTAGTTTATTTTCTTCTTTTTAGTTCACAAAACGTGGTATCTTTAAAACTTTTTTTAAAATATTTTTATTTTATACTTTTTAGTTTTCATTTAAGTAGAATTGAGTACTATAATTAATATTAAATTGTCATGTGAATTCAATTTTTGCCCCGGAAAGACATCCAGACAAGAAAGACATCCAGACAAGAAAGCAAACTAAGAAAAACGTCCCTTTGTTGTTGTATTTCCTTGGTTGTCTCCCTCACACACAAGAAATCATTGACATTTGATTAGTAATTAATTAATTAATTAAGTAGAATTGAGTACTATAATTAATGAAATATTAAATTGTCATGTGAATCAAGTATGCATGCAAAATTTCATCAAAATTGGATGATCAGAAGTGGTTCAAAAAAGGGATTCAATTTTTGCCCCGGAAAGACAAACATCCAAGAAAGCAAACTAAGAAAAACGTGGTAAAATGACTGCCACAGGAGAGTTGTGAGCGGGAATCAATCTCATTTAAATGTAAATAAACGGATTTTGCCATTTACGATGATTTAGAATGTTTACGAAATTTAAACTCCCTCCATTTTTTGTAAACGGTTGGTATAGTGTAGATAAGTGGGTTGAGAGCGGCGTTCAGAGGTAGGACAAGTATAACAAACCAGGCGTATGTGTCAGGACTCACTTTATGTCCATTGATAGACATTAAACCAATGACACAGATAGGAAACCAACAGAGAAAATTTGACAGAGCAACAAGAAATAGTTGTTTGGCAACATCAATGTCTTGCTCTCGTCTTGAAGAATTGACCGAGTCTCTAGTCATTCGTTGATTATTCATTGAAAGAAATATAAAAACTTGACCGGATGAAATTGCCAGGAATAAAATAAAATTAAAGACAATAAAAATCACAAAAGCATATTGCCAGCCATTTTGCTGGTCAGTAGAAAAAGGCAGACCAATGCACAATCCATTAGAAGAATAGATTGTCCATTTTGAATATAACGTAGGAATGAATGCCAATATCAACCCTATTACCCAAGAGGTCACAACAGAAATATTTATTACACACCTTGAAAGTCTATAATCTCCAAATGGATATCTTATTACCAAAAACCTATCCAGTGTTATCAATAAAATAAAGAAAGTTGATGTTTCACTTGACAATGTTGACAAAACTCCGGAAATTTTACACAAAGTACTGACGCGCCAATTTGTTTCATAAAGAACATAATTGTCTCTAAAGTTAATGTCAACAAATAAAATAATAGTGAGGTACACGCCCATGACAAAGTCTGATATTCCAAGGTTAGTAACAAAAATACCATAACCTTTCTTTAATATTCCCCGATCAAAATAAATCCTAAACGAGAGAACTATGATGTTGCCAACCAGCGAACACGCGGCCACAATGAATAGAAGTGAACGCTTGAAAATGTCACCAATGAGATCTTCACATGACGAGATACTATCAAATGGAGCATGACATTTTTCTCTTGGTAAATTTTTGCCAACAACTTGAGGGCAACAGTATTTAATGTGATCAGTGTACAATGCAGTTTTGATAATAACTGTTTTTAAGAATTTAATTGTATGCGCTTCACTTAACATTGTATTACGAATATCGAAAATTTCAATTAGACTTACTTTATACAGAGAATCAAGATTTTCTATTTTAGTATTTGATAGATTTAGATACATGGGCATGTTATTTTTAAAGTATTCAATCGTCCACATGGTTAGGTTTGTGTAGGAGACATCAATACTTGATTCGCCTAAATGTCCAACTAGGAAAGATAATTGAGGATTTCTAGACACATTTAAAAACAAATAAGGAAAAGGAAAATAATGATAACTTAAGTCAAGATTAATAATTTTATTGTAGCTTAAATCTACCCAGCTCCGAATGGGTACCTAACTAGACAATAGCTAGGCGGCTGGGGTAATGCGTGGAACCCCTATAGCCGTGGCCTGTGACCGCTGCATCACTTGCCAACAGATCATCTCTCATGGTCTGTGGACGCAATTATCTTCTGCATAGAAGGAGCGTCTGTATATCTAAGATAAGAGAATCTAATTTCAAAATTAAAGCCGTAAAACCGTCACCTAGCAACAGATGGACACTTTTCAAATTGCAGTTTGATGCATGCAACTCGAACAATTTTGGTAAAAAATAAGTTTCATTTAATTTAGAAAGGTCAAGGCCATTAAGATTTAAATATTTTGTGTTTATATCAAAAATTCTAAAAGTTTTCATTTTAATCCCTTCCGAAAAGTTATAAACCATTACAGCACTTTCAAAACATTTAAAACCAGGTGGACATGTCACATTGCAGTTTAACTCATCATCACCATATGGGCAATGGGCAAATCCGTCACAAATATTAATGTCGTGAATACAAATTGAGGTGTACTTTTCACAAAAGTAAGGACATTGTATGTGTAAGTAGACATCTGAATTTTCATCCTCCCCGTGCGGACAGTCCATTACACCGTCATTTATATAATACAAAGGTGTACAATAAGATTTATGACACTTAACGAACTCTTCAGAGCAAGTGAAGGTGACACAGTGATGTAAGTGAGACAAATCATTACAGCCAGTAGGTCGACCACTTTGTCCTCTAATGTATGTACATTTTGGCGCCCATGTAAAGGTCCCTGTGTAATTTCTCATTTTAGTAAAAGGATTTGTGAATTCAAATGTGCTACAGATGATAACTTCATAATTTTTGGGTTCGTAAAAATAATGCCCAGTTACCTCAATGAATGTATTTCCATCATGGCTTTCTTTTATTTGGCACTCATCCCCATCACGTGACAACCAATGTCTAGGTACACATGTACCATCAGAACATCGTCTCTCCGTACATTCATCACAACCTTCCTCATCACTGTTATCAGGACAGTCATGGTGAGCGTCACATTTGCCTTCAACAGGATACACTTGTGTAAATGGGAAGCGATCATTGGCATTTGGGTTTTTACACAGTAGCTTACTGCTAAGAGAAGAATATTCACAACTATTTTCATCCCTGCTATTGCCACAGTCAGCATTTCCATCACACAGTTTAGCGTATGTAATAATAGTGTTTCCAATATCCTCACAATGAAACAGCAGCTGTTTGTATTCCAGCATAATTGTTTTATTTTTGTTGAAATCATACATTTGCATTGATTTCTCTGGATGTTTTTTATGATCTGGAAGAAATTTGGCATTTCTAATATTTTGGTGATCAGATTTATTTAGATGTAATACTTGATACTTTGTAGAATCTAGAGATAATTTACACACAACTATCTGTGTTTTGTCCTTCTTACAATCAGTTAAATCCCAAGACATTTTTGGAATTTTTTCAATGGATTCGTTGACAATAGAATATTTCAAGACAACACATTTATAAAATTCACTTGTGCTTTGGATTTTTTGTTGTAGAAGAAACGGTCGTTTATTAGTCCACTGTACATTATTACGGCCATACATTGATTTAGTTACTCCGACATGTATAAACAAGTGTTCTGCCCATTCGGGATAATCATTTAATACAACTCTTTTTAATGTTTTAAGTATGAATTTTAACTCAGCAAATGTTTCAATAACAGGTAAATCTGAAGCTACAAATTTGCACTTTTTGGATGCGTCATTCCAGTTCAGTTTAAAAGGTGAACAAAAAACCTTAAAACAATTTAAAATTAAACTTTTGTTATCTCTAGGCATTTGGATCCAACCTGGCGGACATTGATTGCACACATGAAAGAAAACTACATCATTTTCACTCAGGTCATCCGTAGGATTTAGGTAAATGTCAATCAATTTTGCTTTCTTTGAAATAGAATGACTAGAATACTTTTTTGAAGAGTGAAAAAGTACTAAAAACTTTGTAACTATATGAAAATCATATTCTTCAAAAAATCGAATTGTATTCTTACAGTTTTCAAAACAATAAAAAAAAACCAAGCAATTATAACTGGCTGCATTTTTGTGGTAGTATTACGCATTGCCAGAATCTTGTCAATAAATAAAACAGATTGATAGAGTTTTGAAACGTTTTTCTCGTTGATTTCTTGCAAACTTATTTTTGATTTAAACTCATCAAGTTCAACAAATTCTTCCTGCGTCATGCTGAAATTCGAAAATCTTAGGACCTGTTGTTGAAATGGTTCAATGATGTATATCGAAGACTGATGAAGTTGATCTCCTTTGGAAATGAAATGTTGAATGAAATGTTTCATTCGTGTAAAAGTTAAATCCATGTAACTTGATCTGTCCACAATAATATACAAGCTATGCCTTGTGGTAGTGCATGTTTCTTGTGATAACAAAAGTGGGACCCTTTCTGAAATGAAATGTAAATTAAAGACATTAACATTATCTACCATCACTATATTTTAATTGTTTATTTTAAATATATATGTTTTTAAAATCCTGCAGTTTTTACACGTATATCATTTTCACAGGGAAATGTATTTTTCTCGTGAAAACTTACAATTTTAAATAATTAAATAAATTATTATATGTTGTATTTCATTTATTACGTCACTAATTAGTAATTTATATTAATTTCTAAAGCATTTTTCGGCTATGATTTTTTGGAACATAATGAGTAATTAGTTACAATATGTCCATTTCGTTTACTAGGGCCTGTCTTGCCAGATGATAGTTACCCAAGCCAGAATAAGGTTATTGAATTGAATATTTTTTTTTTAGTATAATTCATCTCTGTTATCTTCTTAAATGAAAAATAAATAAATTAAATATATTTTCATTTCTTCATTAGCTACTAGATGTTTGAATTTTATTTAGTTTGTTCTTAAGTGAGAAAATTTCATTTGGCATCTTAATGTGACAATCCGGCAAGTAGGATGCTAGATGTAACCTACTATGATTGTGTAGCCTCAAAAGCTAAAAAAAGCCTTAGGAAATAATACAATTACAAAGTAGCTTTGTAATTGCTAAAATGCAACATATAAAAATGTATTTAATAAATTAAAGACGTAGTCTAAGCTTTCAAGAAAATTCTTAAATTTTGCTGTGAAATAGTATACGTGTAAAAACTGCAGGATTACCTTTCTTTTATGGCTGGTAAGGATTAACACATTTTTTCGATTAATCAAGAAAATGAAATCCATTAAAATTAATTTCGATAAATATATTTTAATAGCATATTTATAGATCTCGTTTAGCCAAGATTCTTTATTTAGCCAAATAATTTCAGTCACAGTAGTTCAATGCCTCACAAATTTTGTGATACGATACAGCTCATTATTTCTGCTGTGCAATAAATATGGAAGAAAAAACTTTTTATTTAAGTACACGCGTCTAAATATATAATAATAACCCTCGGGAAAAATATGTAACTAAAAAAAATACAATCTATACTAATACAGTTTTAAGCCCTGACTCACTCAGTCATCACAAATTCTACAACTTCATTACAATTCGAAGTTGTTGAACACACTCCCACGTTGGTAACAGGCGAAAAATTATTAAAATTAACACTCGGAGGCCGGAAGCACTATTTTTTCTCCTAAATGAGCTAAATCAAATATTATTCAGCTTTTGATACAGTGTAAATGGATTTTGACAAAACTTGGACACATAACACTTGATGGCCGAGATTGAAATACATGTAGGGCAATAACATTTTATCTTCATTCTTTTTGGGCTGAGGGCCCCTTATCACTATTTTTTTAACGTATAAGAAATTTTAATCATTCCAATTAACAGGAATTTTTAAATAACAAATGTTGATCATCAAGTATATACATCGTCATCCAGATTGAAATAAACTGTTGATGTGAATATTACATCTTACACCGATAGGCTTCATGTTTTTTCTTCTTTTTTCATTTTTTATTCATTATGCAGCCATCAAAATATCGGAAGTTTTTTAATACGCCCCTGCAAAGTCTTCTTGCATTAAAATTTTAAATACTACTTAATGTGGGCTGGGACCTCGAAATGCCATTTTGAAACATGAATTTTAAATTAATTTTTTTTTTAAAGTAGTTACTTGAGATATAGATGTATTATTAAACAAATGTGATTTAAAAATAACATTCTTTATGGCTATGAACACCAAAAATCTTTTTCTTTTGGGTGGGGTCAAAAATAATATATATATATATATATATATTAAATTGAGTTTCATTGTCTTAACATAGATAAATATGTTTAACATTAAAGAGAAAGCTGAGTTTAATTTTTAAGATAATGCGTTTTAAATAAGGAAACGAAGTACATAATAAATAGACATATTTTTTCCAAGGAATTTTTTTTTTTCTACCTGCATAGCTGGTTATAATATTCTTTGTAAACTAGTTAAACTTAGTCCAAAATATCTTATCACTATGCGAAAATATACTTTAAGATTAAATTGACTTACCTATACACAATAGTAAGAGCAAAGAAAATGACATTCTTTTCCCTGATGTATTAGCTATTGTCAATTCAATAAAAATTATGTACTGAAAATCAACGCCTGAGAAAAAAACATTAATGCAAGTTCTATAGAATAAAAACCATTTTTACAATTGGAACTCTGCTATAGAAGGGATGACTGAATATTTAGCTGTTTATATACGCTTGGGAATAAGATCGTTTTATTGATTAAAATGTCTGCAGTGAGAGCCAATTACTTTGTCATTCAACGTAATAAAAAAGCGTTTTTTATTTGTTTTAAAAAGATTTAAACGATAAGCCCGCCATAGGCAACTACGGGACCAGATGCTCCGAAATGCCCACAACAAGCCCCGCCCATCTCAGTTGATACTGCATCATAAGACTTGATAGTCCTGCCCTCAGACATATTTCAGTTTCTAGATTTAAAAACTTATTCAGATAACTAACACAGAATATTCGAAAAATCTTTTAATAAACTATCTTGAAGGTTTGTGGCATAACTTTATTTTCCGTATCATCACTTATTTTGGGCCTGGTGACCGGAACTTACATTATTATTTTTAGCTGTATAATTCGAATTTTAAACTTCGGATACTGCGTGAATATTAAGTTTTTAACAATAATAAGAGCATACAGCTTTAAAGTGCATAAAAATAGAAAATTAAACTCCTGATGTTAATTAGTTTATAAAATGAAGGATTGTTCTATGTAGTCAATGTCATAAGCTAGGAGACATGTTCTGACATTACACATAAACCCTTTATAAAATTTGCATAATCTTGAAAAAGAATTTAACTTTTAAGCAAATAATTAATTCTTTTTTTTATTTTTTATTTGTTGTTTCTATTGCAGAATTACAATTATGGATTCAAAATTCGCGTGAGCTATTTTTGTTGTACCTAAAAATGTTCCGTTGCGTCTATTGATGTTATAAACAAGAGACGCGTGAATAAGAACACTTTAATGATCGATTAACTATTGCATATTGACGATTGTGTTATAAAATCCGCACCTTTACCAGAAAAGTCTTCATCAGATATATTTGTATTATTTGTGAACTTAAGTCGGCTCCTCGCCGCTCCTCCCATTGAGTTCACAAATGTATTTTTTATTTATTTATTTTATTATTATTATTTTTTAAAATCTCCTAAATGTAATTCAAAGATGTCATTGCAATCTCCCTAGTATAATTTTAATACGTTGATCCAGGTGATGAAGGTTAAAAAATCTGAGTTAAAGCTTTATTTTCTTCCTAAATGTTATTACATACGTCTAATATGATAGTTAAAAAACTATGAGGACTTTTTTATTTTAATTTACTTTGACTTAATCTTGTTTAATTTGTTTTTTGAATGAACAGAATTGCGTTAAAAGAAAAAAAAAATCATTTATATAATCTAAAAAAAAAAGCTCAATTTTAACTCTTAAAATTCTCAATTTTACACAAAGAGAGAGAGAGAGATTGAGAGATAAAGAGGGAGATTGAGAGAGAGACACAAAGACAGTGAGAGAGACATAAAGAGAGAGATACAGAGAGAGGAAAAGAAACATAAAGAGAGAGTGAAAGAGAGAGATAGATTAAAGACAAGAGAGTGAGAGCAAGAGCTTTTTGTTCCATGACAAAACGACAAGTTGACGAAACGAAAAAAAACTAGGTCATGATTTGTGTTAAAAGATATTTTAGAATTAAAACAAAGCTTTTATATTTTTTAATCGTTTAAAACATTTACCCGTAGACTTTGGTTTAAATTTCATCTTTGATTTTCACTATAAATTATTATAATAAAGTAAATATCTTAAAACGTTTTTAAACCCAAAAAGATTGCAATGTCATCCACATTTTGTTTACTGTTTTAAGACATGCTAATTCGGTGGCGCGGCGACTGAGTGACCCTTCAACTTGCCCTTAGTTAATATTTTTTGTTTTAATTGTCAAAGGGATGGAATCGTGTAATTGACTATGTATTTAGATGATTTTAACTATTTCCCTTTTAATGAGTGTCATATATATATATATATTTTTTGTTTTTAACCATAAAGGGATGTCATCCTGTAAGTAATGAAGTATTTAAATGAATTCAGCTTTTTCACCCTTAACATGTGTGTCATATCATTTTTTTTTTTAAATAATTTTTACTTGAATGGGTTCTCCAGAAATTTTCAATTGTAATCTAAATTGTTATGATTACGACAACACAAGATGAAACAAAATATATTTAATTGACATATTTCTTTACCATATTATCATAAAAATCCTTGTTACACTTAAGTGCCCAAGATATTCTACTTTTATTGCAACTCTCATACTAAACTGTCCCATCACAATCAAGTCAAAATTTGTGTCTCCATCCTTGCAAGTATCTTTATCACTAGCTTTGACTTGTTCATTTGAAAACTTATAATAAAACATCTTAACTATTTGCATGGAACTCTTGTTGTGTCAAGTCTTCTTATAGAGTTATCGGTGTTTGACGACCGTGGGTTCTATGTGTTTGACGACAGAGTGTCTTCTGAGTTTTGCGATGGAGGGTTTAAATATGTATACCAAATAAGCGAAATGTAGCCTATCCGACAGCAGCAAAGCTTATGCACTTATGAAAACCAATACACTACTAGGTGAGTTGAACTTTCTCGCAAATAACAGTTTGACTGCATGTAAGTAAAGCCAGCAAAAGCAGATGGCGGGCCTGAAATAATACATTATTGAGATAGGCCTATGAGACGGGTTACTTAAAACGGTACAATTAAAACAATACAACGAATAGGAGTAACTTCACGGAATGTTTTTAATACGTTCAATCCTAACGATTAATACATTACAATAACCCATTTTCAGACCATGATGGCCTATATGTCAAGTTAAATAGCTTTCAAAAGTTTCATTGAATCGCCACTAACAAGCAAGGGATTGTTTGGCCAGCGCAATGCCCCGGGGGGTCTTGCCAGGAGAGGCTAGAGTCTATGACTCTCTGTTGCCTCGATTCAAGAGTCCAGCGTGCTATCTCTAGACCACTGCACCACAGTCTAACTATTAGTGCTATTTAAATGGTGTACAATCAGTATGGCATTGAAGTCTTCCGTATTTATACACTAGCATTCTGACTTTATCTGTGTCAATTTATAATTTTGTGATATTTACCTAGAAACATATCCTGTGACACACAAAGAATTACGGTCCTTACATCTCTGTATCAGCAGTGACTTCGTCCAGCATCAAATCATTTAGTTGATCGTGTGCTGAACGTGACAAGTACATTAGTTAGTGTTGTACATTAGTTAGTGTTGTACATTAGTTAGTGTTGTATATTAGTTAGTGTTGTACATTAGTTAGTGTTGTACATTAGTTAGTGTTGTACATTAGTTAGTGTTGCACATTAGTTACTGTTGCACATTAGTTAGTGTTGTACATTAGTTAGTGTTGCACATTAGTTAGTGTTGCACATTAGTTAGTGTTGCACATTAGTTAGTGTTGCACATTAGTTAGTGTTGCACATTAGTTAGTGTTGTACATTAGTTAGTGTTGTACATTAGTTAGTGTTGTACATTAGTTAGTGGTGTACATTAGTTAGTGTTGTACATTAGTTAGTGTTGTACATTAGTTAGTGTTGTACATTAGTTAGTGTTGTACATTAGTTAGTGTTGTACATTAGTTAGTGTAGTACATTATTAGTGTTGTAAATTAGTTAGTGTTGTACACTAACAGTACCGATAACTATTAGGCATTTATTTGACAGTGTGCTGAACGTGACAAGTACATTAGTTAGTGTTGTACATTAGTTAGTGTTGTACATTAGTTAGTGTTGTACACTAACAGTACCGGTAACTATCAGGCATTTAGTTGACCGTTTGCTGATCGTGACAAGTACTTTAGTTAGTGCTGTACATTAGTTAGTGTTTTACATTAGTTAGTGTTGTACACTAACAGTACCGGTAACTATCATGAATTTAGTTCAAAAAATTATATCTAATGTTTACCAAGAACGTTTAATACGTGCTTTTATGACATCATATACTGTAATTTTGTCTTTAACCGAACGAAATGATCAATCAATCGTTATTTATCCAAAAGTTAGAGATTAAATTTTAATTTAGCCATAAAAATAATACAAAAATTTTTCTTATAATTCAGTTTATTATATAAAAATGTGATACGTTGAATCTTTTTCAATAAGTGTTAAAACATTTATAAAAATGAAACAAACATTAAAATTTTAACATTCTGTTTTATCTAAGTAGTATACATGAGATATCTTTTAAAATATTTATAATTAGTAGATAGTGTTTGTTACTTAGTTAACTTTATTTAAAACACTTTTTTTTAAAAAAATCCATGTATGGGGAAATGAATAGTTATTAGTATTTTTCTCTTCATGTAAAATCAATCAGACTCACATACTTCATATTAATCAAGATTATATAGAGATTAAAAATGTTACCACAAGAGTCCTTGCGACCTATACATGTACTCTATTATAATATCAAGTGTCAAGCGCGTGCTTTCTTTCCCTTTATTTAAGTTCACAATGTCTTTCAAAATGTTACTACTCTCTTACAACCACCTGTAAGCATAGCAGATTTGCGCATACATTTGTATAACCCACGTACACAAACAAAAAGCCCCAGATATATGGGTCCTGACACATCAGCCCCGGTAAACATTCCCTGACATAATGGCCCTGGTCATAACGGTCCCCATGAATGGGCCAGGGCATAATTGCCTCTGACAAAGCGGCCCCAAATACCCGAAACATACTAAAATAAAGCTTAGTATTATTTTGCTATCCCTATCCACAGGTAAAACTAACAATATCAACAACACAATAAAAAGTTTATTAACAGTTAAACTATATGTCATCAATTAACTGTTTGTGCAGAATATATGCCATCATAAAATTACAATAAACAAAGTTACGATTTCAATATATAAAAGAGTAAATGTTTGACTAAATTTTAGATTAAAAATAGTAATAATAATAAAATTGTTAATAAACTGTATACAACACGTCAGTGTTCACATAGGTGACTGTCATTCAAAAAGCATTTTATGAATTATTCAACATTAGAAGAACTAACAATTTAGTGTTTCAAAATAACTATATACAAATACAAACATGTAATAACATATCCTTTAACTATAACAATGCAGAAATAGCCATATTATGGAGATAACCAGTAATATTTACAAACTAATTTCATCATTTTTAGGTCCATTGATATTGTGTTTCCCGTATATGACATACTACAAGGCATAGGCGTTGATGTATTTGTCATTTGTTTGTGTTAACAAAACATGAAACAAAAATTAATGTCAAAATCGAGATTTATATTTACAATATGAAAATGTAACTTAAATCAAATAAACTAAGACTTAAATATGTTCTGTTATGTTAAATGTTTTTAATAAATGTTAATAAACCATTCGCATTTAATATTAACTTAGAAAAATAAGTTTTTTTTAAAAAATCGTATTTATTTAAAGATATTTAAACAATGAAATTAATTTAATGCGAATAATATATTTAACAGTTTTAATAATCAGCGTTTATCTATTTCTAATATGATAATTTTACCACGGTCAATTTGATTCAAGTCGCATGCCACTTGATTTCGATCCCTATAATCAGGGATGCATTATTAAATAAATTGAAAGCTTTCCTTTGACCTATTTTTCTTTTTAAGATAAAATTCCTGATATGTATATTTTTCCTGCGTAGAAATTTCGATAAGTTCTTTTCAATTCATCCATTCCTTCCGGAAATACTCAACAATCGCATGTACTTTAAAAAAGGTAAATTAATATTCCACCTGAAGACAGTTTGCATAGTTTAAATCCCTAATCATTTGCTACACACATTATATGTAATAATTAGGTATTATTATTTTTTTTTAATAATAATTTTTATACAATGTAGATATATGGCTTTTATTTATACTTTTAAAAGCTGCCCTATTTAAATTTAAAACGACATTTTCTCAGTATGCAACACACATATTATATGTCGATTTAACAAATCTTATACTAAAATTTAGGTTTAATAATCTGTCTGCCCTTAAAGCTCCTTTTAGGGCTATGGAAATTAACGATTAATTAATTGTTAATTCGCTTAAAAGCTATAATCCATTTAAATTCCATTAAAATTTAAGAATATTTTTCTTTTTTTTTCAATTTACTAATAGTTAGAGCTGCTAAAATTAACGATTAATTTCACGATTAATCGTTACATTTTTTAATGAAGGGACCCAACACTAGAAGTAAAAAATTAAAAGAATTCGGCGGATAAATATAAACGAATTTCCAGACGACTACATGAACATTTTTGTTTTAAACTATCGACTGACGTTAATGTTCAAAATTTAATAAGTGTTATCGTGTCCATTGAGAGAAATCGCTTGCATACCATGCATTGTTCCCTCTAAGTCTAAGCTTGGTTGGTCCATGTTTGGCCAAAAAAAGAAAATCGTAAGCATCATTTTACAAAATTTGCTGCTCGGTGAATCTAAACTTCTGCATGGCTTGGCCGCCCTGCTTAAATGGATTATTGCTACCATGGATCTTACAAGTCGCTTTACATATCACCAGCAAACCAAACACCCACTTCAGTAACAGAATTTGCAGGTGAGACAAACTTAAGCTATGTGAATGATTGCTCAGCTCGGTTGATTATATTAAGACCCGCTCATCCCTTCAAGCAAATACTACCAATACACATATTTGGTTTCTTGCGTTTTTAGGTAAAAGATGACTAATAAAAGAGACATCCCAGTGTTATTTCGATTTTTGACGAGTACGTTTAATAAATACTACTCATGACACCATAAATTTCAATTTTTGGCGTTAATGAATATTAACGATTAATCAATCATTAATTTTTTCAAAAGTTAACGATTAAAGTTAAATTAATCGTTAACTTCCCTACTAATAATGTTATATTTTTTACTTCCACACTTTTCCTCGCATTAATTTTATTTTTTTAGACGTGCATGTGTCAATAAAAAGTTGTTCTTCCTTATTTCTTGCATAGCAGAGCGAATTTGCTGTTACATTAAAAAAAGTCTGAGCCATAGAATAACCGTGACCTAGTAATTTCGCAA
Source organism: Radix auricularia (assembly GCA_002072015.1). Classification (NCBI taxonomy): domain Eukaryota; kingdom Metazoa; phylum Mollusca; class Gastropoda; family Lymnaeidae; genus Radix; species Radix auricularia. The sequence goes on from MUZC01000861.1 coordinate 758,986, forward strand.
AAGAATGAAACGCGGCTTAACGGGACTATATATTCGTTATATGAAATATATTAAGGAATTAAATTTTAAAGATTAATCGAACAACATTTTTTTTATCAGTATCAGACCTACTCTTTTTACATTATTCGAATAGTTTACATCCAACAATCGGACTTAAAAGTTAACCCAAATGTTTAGATTAACTTTTGACAAAAATATATTAACAGTGCCTAAGCTAGAGTTAGTGCTAACAAGTTTTGGGCGATATTATTAACGACTGCCTCTACAAATAAAAAGAAACACTCAATGGTGTCCCTCTATCTACTTATAAATGTTCCACTCTAAATAGTTTATAATATGCCAGTGTGTGAGTGTTTTAAAACAAATGTAATATTAATTTTACTTCAGCTCACACAATAATCAGTTGATATGATAAAAAATCATTTGATAGAAGTATAAATGACCCGAATCGTTTTTCAGAGAGCCTCAGTTACAAGTACAAGGAAATTAGTGAATATAAACGGTTGTTGTTTTTTTCGTCTAAAAATTGAATTTTTATATTTTTACTGTTAGAGGCGTCACTAGTGTTGGTGTCAACCGGGGTGGTATTTCATAATGTTATCCCCTCACGACTTACCCCATATACCTCCTTCTAGTCTGCTAGTGCCAAATAACGGGAACATACATAATTTTACATTTTGGTGTCACCCCTTGTTATAGTGACTGTCGTTGCGGTCCTCAGCATTAGCAACCCCCTAGTGACGCCAATTCTTATATTAAATTATATTAAAACATATATATGCAGGTTTGCACACCTTACGTAAATATAAATAAAACGCAAATATTTACTCAAATATATTTAATACATATGTTTCCTTTGAAAATCAACAAAAACAAATACCCATCTTTTAAATTTTTTGAAGAAAAATATTATACCGCCCACCCCCACAACCACAACTGTGGTGAAGGGAACGGTGTGGTCGGGTTCGTCTCACCATGGTGTCGTTATGTCAAAGGTCAGTTGGCTTTACTATATTTAAACTAAAAGACACCGCTTTTTCATGTCCAGCAATTTTAATGTTCTCTCTGGTGTGGCTGTATTTTTCATTTTTCCCTTTTTTTATTATTTTATTTATTTATTTATTTTTTAAATAGCATGATAACTCATTTTTCTTTATTAATAAGTTTTCGCGTTATAAGTATTTCATTGTGGTTTTTTTTTTTCGATGTGAAATAATGTGTCGTCCTGCGGGGCGAAACGCCCACTGCATCTCACTTGTGACGCCACTGATTACTGATAATGTATTTAATACATTCTAATGTTGCATTGCTCTCTGATAAGTCTCATTAAAGGAAATTTTATCGTGTCACATTCAATTCCACGGTAATCATCGTCATTCAGGTCCCGAATAACAACACCACCGAGTTGACTTTCTCGAGCAAAACGAATCTTTGGAAAAAAATATACAACTGCCATTAAAAATAATTATAATGCTAATAAAATAAAAAATATGATGTTCCATGTGGTTAATAAAAGTTTGGGTGGAACGGTTATTAAATAGATTAGTATAGCAAGATAATGGCACAAGACGTTTTCAAGATAGCGCTGTAAGAAAGTATCAGTAGAGCGTGTGGCATTGTGGGGCCTGATACATTTTTGTTTTATTCTATACAGAAGCACAGTCGATAATATATTCCACTGTTGCTTGCTCATAGGACAACGCCTACAGCTTTAACGTGAACTCCATCATAGCTTCATAGATTTCAAGAAATCATTTGATCACCTATGGCGCAAGGGACACAAGTTGAAATTCAATCTACATTATGGCCAGCATTGGCATCAATGACAAAATTAATGAAAATATGGTCCCGAAAAAACATTAGCGTTTCAACAAAGCTCAAGCAATGTAGAGCTCTCGTTAAAATTACTGCCCTTTGTGGGTGTAAGACTTAGACACTAATGGCGACCATCGAAAGTAGACTATAGGTAATCCATTTCCCATTTCCAGTTTTCCCCAGTTGGGCCATCGAGGGTTGGGTTGAGCTGGGTTGATTAGTCATTTGCAAACTGATCGGCCATGTCCGAATGCGGCACAACGCTTTGCCCAGTAATATACTGAAGTATTACTTTTACGTCTCTTTTTAGGATTTCAGCCACTGTATCCAAAATGAAACTGACCATTTTCGTTTCCAGAGATGATCGAACTACAGTCTCGAGCAAAAACCGCTAATCGGTGAAGGAGATGACGGTCCGGAAAGCGTTTCTCTTTGCTAAACGCCGGCGTATTTCCTTCAAACCCCTGCAGAAAGCCTCCAGTTCGGCGTCGTGACTACTATATGCAGACCCACACGGCCCTGGTGTTTCGGTGTTGTCATTATATCTAATTTTGGGGGTATTAAATTAGTACTCCGTCAATAAACCGAACAATTTTCGTTCAAACTTGTTTCTTAAAACTTTCTCATATCAGTACGCTGATCTTACAGGTAGAATGTTGTAAAACATTTGCCAAACTTACATTTCTCTGAATTTTATATTGTTGTTTTCCCAATTTAGCTTTTTCTATCGAGAAAATAAGTATGGCCTATATTTCGTCTTATCTTATCTGTTACAGACGCTCTCTCTGTATAGAAGATTATTGCGTCTTACGCTAATCCATTTATGAAGATCTTAACAATGGTCGTCTCAGTATACTTTAAGAAATTTCGGGAATTTCCTAAAAATAGCAAAAACAAAAATTAAAACGAATCAGAAAAATTGCATGGCCCGATAAAATCATTATCTTGGTATAAAACGCAATTACAGTCTAATTACCTTGTCCTTTATACTTCGTTCATTTTCATATGTCAAAAAGTAATTGTCCTTTAAATGAAATGGGGAGTGAGCCAGTTCACTCCAGTAAACTTGACCTCCCTCTTTTAGCAGCCTACATATCTGTGTACAACAAAGAGGTCAAAAGTTAAGTGGTGGGCACAGTTCAATGAATACTTGTATTTAATTTCACTTGCACATAACACGTAAAATCATAATATCAAAACATGTTTACATGTTTTAAATGTTCACGTTTTAAATTTAACTTGAAGTATTTATAACACAATAAAACACATTAGCAAATATAAAGTACACAGTTAGTTTTCTATCTCTCAAAGAAATTCTAGAGCGCTATAAAAGAAAGCACAATGGAAAGTGTCATATAAAATTGGCTAAACTTTAGTGTGAACATTAATTATGACTCTGACTTAAGCTTGAATGGAAATAGCAATTTTTAAAGATTATGAGGTCTTATTAATCAAAATGTATAAATACACTGGAACAATTAAACATTATAGGCAAATTTACGAATGTGAGACAAGGCGTAGAATGATACGTTCGACACTGCTATTAATAATATCCAGGGTTCGTTAACCTGCAACGTATAACTTCATTAGATTTGTGTAAATAATCGGGGTTTTTGCTCTGACAACTACACGGCTCCGTAGCTTTTTCATGTCATTTAATATTCTCAGTTTAAAAATATAATCATGTAAAAATGGTTCCGCAACATCACATGTCGTTGTTGCACTGTAAAAATTTCACATACGTGTAATAGAGAAGTAATCCAATCCGCCCAGTACACTTTTCTATTCCTCACTTAGGCTTCCAAATGTTGCACTTGATTTTGAGATATGAACTTTCTTCTCAAAAGCAATAATGGAACTAAGAGGAAAAGTGCGGTCTAGTTAGGTGACGCATCTTACTTTGTAGATGTTGTTGTCATTGATGATCATTTTCGGCTAAATTTAAAGCTTACCTGCAGACATTTCATACAGAACTTCTGTCTTATTTGTGCTGATGGTGAGTCCAAATATTGAGCAGACAGTGTAAAATGTATCCACATTGCGATATATATTTATATTTAACGGAAGACTTAAACGCCTTACAAATGTAATATGTTAGATAACTCCATAGGACCACTGAAAGAGTAATGTGTGTGTCTGAAAAAGAGTGTAGTTGAAAAAGTAGTGAGTAGACCGAGAGTTTTTGTTTTGTTTGTTTGTTTTGGCTTCCTTATGTCTCGTAAGACGACGGAATATTATGTGCTCCTGTAGGATTTATGCACGTGATCTTGCAGCTTCTGCTGTGGCTGTACAAGACCACTCGCGAATGGCAGCCTTTGCTGCACTTCTCACAGTGAAAGGTAGTGCTAGTGGTTGGCTGAATTGCTCTGCTTTTCCTTTTTAGTCGAATTTCGTCTGCGACCTGTTGCAGGTATTTTTCCCCTGCTTCTAGCCCAGCAGTCAATGCCTGTCTCCAACTGCACCTGTCCCCAGCGAGTTCCTCCCAGCTATTTATGTCAATGCCAATAGCTTTGAGGTCTCTCTTACACACATCTTTGTAGCGGAGGTGAGGCCGGCCTGTGGATCTCTTTCCTTTGGCTAGCTCAGAATAGAGGATGTCCTTTGGGATTCTGCCATCCTCCAATCTGCGCACATGTCCCAACCACCTAAGCCGACGCTGGCGAAGGAGAGTTGTCATGCTTTGGATTTTCGCCCGTTGTAGCACTTTGTTTTTGGTGACATGGTCCTGCCAGGTAATTCCCAGGATGCGCCGGAGACAGCGCATGTGGAAAGCACTCAATCTCCTTTCTTGTCTGGAGTATAGGGTCCAGGATTCACTGGCATAAAGGAGGGTGCTTAGCACACATGCCTTGTAAATAGCAATTTTTGTATTGATAGTCAGCTTTTTGTTGCCCCATACTCTTTTTGAGAGCCTCGCTAGAGTTGTAGAGGCCTTGCCGATCCTTGCGTCTAGGTCGAAATCAAGGGACAGGTTGTTGGTAATGTTGGATCCAAGACCGAGAGTAGCTATGTAAGAAAAGTTGGCATGAGTAAGAAAAGAAGTTGCGGCAGCGAACGGTCTGTTTTTAATCAATGCGCGCTTGTACAAGGAGCCAATGAAGTAGCGGAGTAATAAGGTCATGTTTCCTTTTCGCTTTAAGCACACACCCGATAGAAAATTTATATATTTTTTGCAATTTGTTTAAATAGTTAAACACCAGGCGTAAAGGATAATTTCAATTTATGGCAATTTAGCATCGCATTATGATTTCAAGGGTTTGTTGTGTAAAATGCTTGTTATACTTCTCTTTACATTTATGTTAGTTATTTGGGTTAGGTTTTATGAAAAATGCTTTTTAAAAAATGAAAATAATCCCATACCCTTAATAATTTGTAGGTTACCTCAAAGTGTGTTAACGCTCCGCTTAAGTTAGAATACTTCCCAGGAGGAGCTGGTTCTGTAGCTAAACTTACACCGAGTATAAATTGATGAGTTGAACTTATCTTCACTCTCCTCCCAAAAGCGGCAAGACCCATGTTGATTTTGTGTTTTGGCATGCCTCGATTTACCCAATGTCTGATAGTTTCTCTCTATGAAAAATAAAGAGACGTGATTAGGAATGATTATTTTTTAATGAATTAATCGTTAATTTCGATAAAATGTCTCAAGGAAAGTAACAAAAGCAGCTAATTATTTTTTTTTTCTTCGTTTTTTCCCTTGTCTGAAAGGCAGAAAAATAATGTATATAATTGTTTAAAACTGAAATTGACTGCAGTACTCTATGGATCCTAAGATCTGGGTTATAATATTGACTATTAATTATTTTTTTTTAATCAAGTGGAAAAAATAGGCTGATCCGTGACGTCACAACGTTACCGGTTTTTGGGAACAAGCGTTGCTTCACTTGAATCATGTTTGTTTACTTATTTATTATTTTACCTACCCCTAGCGCAGGAATGTAAGATGAGTTTATACGCAAATCTTGTCATATTTAAGAGAAAAGAGTGAAATTTAAAGGGTGGGGTTCTTGTGATAAAGTAGTGACAAAGAATCGCATTGGAAAATGAAGTTGCAGTAGATCGTGGTTGAAAGTTTTGATAATTTTTGTGTAAAATTGTTCTAAAGGGATTTTCCAAAATGAAAGGTATTAGGATTTGGGTTAGGTATAGCTCTAAATTTTTAGGAAATGGAAGGTTTTAGAGTTTTGGTTTGGTATAGTTATAGAATTTTAGTTTTAGATTTTCTTTAAGGAATTTGTATTTCATGCATTATGAAATCATTATCGTATTTATCGTGATTGAGAAACATCACATTAACAGTATAACATTCATCGATGTGTGAGCCTGTAGCTGCACACCATCTAACATTTCTTTGTCTTCTTAGTTGTAAAACGACGAGCATTGAATTGTGTGTCTACGGATGCGAAACCATAAAATAATTTCTCTACGCAAATTCAATGTCATAATTATGAACTTTTGTAACATTTACTACAATTATGTACCACATACTTTTCCATTAGTTACTTTATTGGCAAGAGAATAATGGTTTGTCTGCTAATGAATATAAATATATTTATTTTTTGAAGTGTTACTTACAATTATCATTTGAAAAAAAATGTTTATTTTGTTTACAATATTTTTTAATAATTATAAAATTACACTTATGTTTTAAAATAAACTGAAATTATAAATTGAAAAAAAAGTCATATCCTTAGGACATTCACAGGAAAAAAACAAAACAACAACAAAAACAACATGCAATTTAAATTACAATACTAAAGCCATAATTCGTGTCCAATGGAGCTAGGTGGTTTATTGGTCTTCCAACGAAACCATGATAGTTGTATGTGCGAATATTGATGAAATCAACATACCCGTTTAGATGGCAACAAAAAACACAGTACTTTAAATTGAAAAGAAAAATATTTACCAAAAATGATTGAGACATATTTTTATCATTTTTAATTGTCATTTAATTGACGATTAAACCCATACAGGGATTAAACTCAAATATAAAAACAATGTTATCTGACAATTTTTCTGTAAATATTAATCGAATATATCATTATTTTCGTTTAACTTCTTTCTTCAGAGTTTTCCTAATTTTACTTTCATTCTCGTTATGATAGTAAACTTCAAAAACATAACTCTTGCTTATAACTATATAACACCGAAAAAAGATGCAAAAGTAATAGCAATAACTTCTATAATTATGCTGAAATTGGGTTATAATAAAAAAAAACAACTCTGTGCTGAGATTTATCTTAAGAAAGAGTCTTACAGTTTTTAAGAAATATAAATATGACAATTTTTGTTCTCTAATTCTGATGAAATTTTTAACTTATTTACTAGCTGCTATAAAACTAAAGAAACAATCAAAAAGTGTAATCATTCAATTTAAAAATCTACATAGAAACATATCTCATAGCTATGGATACAATGTAGTACAGGCATTGTATGCTAATTGTAATAGAACACATAATGTGTTTTATTAGCTTATAGAACTTGAAAAAAACAAATAGAAATAAATAAATAAAATATCCAAAATTAAAAGACATTAATCCTGCATCTAATACATAATCGCCCTAAGTATACGTGTGTGTCCACGTCAAAAGGCGCGCGAAAAGGTGCTTGAAAGGCGCGCAAAAGGGCGTTCAAAATTAGTATAAAAGAATTTAAAATGTTCGCCTTAAAAAAAAATTATATGACGTCATTGTTTTAGCTCAGAGCGTCAATTACCGAAACAGCGCACGAAACTGTGACGTCAGCATTTGTCTACACACAAACACACATTTGTGTTGAGTCTAACATCGGCCACCAGCCTATCCGTGTTTATCTCCGTTATAAATCATGATGTAAGTCACCACCAACCGGTTGATGTCGGTGTGTCGGTCTTCGGTTCTTAACCCACTGCCAACTGCATTGCTGCGCCGCATTCAAGGTATGACACCGCTCTCCTACGTTTATACCCATCGTCAATGTCACGTTCGCATTGCTTTATTATTTCTTCTTCAACTCCACGAATTTACAAACCTTCGCGTGTTGCCACGAGACAACTATGCCTCGAAAAAAGAACATTCGATGAAGTCGAAATTGCCGATAGAAAACGTTGCAAAAACGAACATAACAGGAATCGAAGAAGAACAGAAACACACGAGGAGGCATCCCGGCTACGAGAAACGCGAAACCAACAAGATCGCATTCGAAGAGCAAGTGACATCGACGAACAACGGTCCCGTAGACGGGAAGTAGCAGCCACTAATATTTGACGTCGGTCAGCTACACTCCGGGAATAACCTGCACCTCATCTGGATTGAGCCACCGAAAGTGACTTCATGAATGACAACGTCCAGCAACATTTCTGTGGCAATTTACAATTGCTGTGCACATTCTGCGGTGCCAAATATTTTCCTGGCGAACATCCTGCGGACAAATAATTTACCCCGTGCTGCCAGAAAGGAAAAGTGACGCTAGATCCCATCCGCATATCACCTTTACTGAGGACGCTCACGACGGGGGAACACGAGCACTCTCAAAACTTCATGGACAACATCAGGTCTCTTAATAGCGCCTTAGCGTTTGCGTCAATGGGTGCTAAAGTCGATTTTCCTGCCGGATACTGACCCTAATGCTTTCGCATCCACGGACAGATTTACCACAGATCTGGGGCTCTGCATCCTGACAATGATGATCGTCGTCAATTTGCCCAGCTGTATATCCTTGATCCTGATGAAGCTTCGGAACAAATGATGCAAATGCGACCTAACTCTACATGCATACGCGATCTCATGGCACTCCTGAGCTCATTCATGACCGACAACAATCCATTTGCAGATAAATGCAAAATGCTGTGTGAAGTGGAACAAGAATGTCTGGCGGAAGCAGCTTTGAGGAATACACTACCTACAACTGTGTCACTGGCCATCATTCATGATAGAAACGATGACCAAAGGCATTACAATGCTGAACGGTCCAATGAAGTGGCATTCGTCATCCAAATTGCGGATGGAGAACCTCCTCTTGAACGGGACATCATAATACACTGCAAAACAATTTCACACGCAAGTAAAACACAAATAATCAGCATTCTCGACCCCAACTTGGATCCCATGGTCTACCCTGTGTTATTCCCGTATGGGGAACAAAGCTGGACACCAGATATTAAACTTCAATATAACCCTACGAGTATAAGAAGCTTGCGTCGGCCATCACCCACGAATCCCAGAACAAGAGTCACTTAAATGCAGTATTACGGCGACCAATTTGTCTTCAGAAATGAATTTAATCCTTTCATGATTGTTGGAAAACTCATCCTCCAATATTTTGTGGATAGCTACATCCAAACGGAGGGAGACAGACTCAATTTTGTGGGACAAAATCAGTCAAAACTAAGGGTAGAAAAGTACACTGTCTTTATGGATTTCTTGCAAACTGAAGCGAGACAACAAGGCCTTATGCCAGGCCAACCACTAATACTTCCTTCATCCTTCCAGGGAAGCCCCAGGAACATGCTCCAAAATTATCAAAATGTCATGGCGATTGTTATAAAGTACGGGAAACCCGAACTCTTCATTACAATCACATGCAACCCAAAATGGCCTGAAATTGTCACCAATTTACAAAAAGACAAATCAGTGGAATTTCGTCCAGTTTGGTCGCACGCGTTTTCAAACTTAAACTGTATGCTCTACTAGATGGCATTGGAAAACATCACGTTCTTGGAAAACCAATAGCAAAAATCCATGCCATTGAGTTCCAGAAACGTGGGCTTCCACATGCTCATATACTATTAATTTTATGCAGCGAGGACAAGCCTAACGAGGACAAGCCTAATTTTATGCTGAGAGGACAAGCCTAACGACGGTGAACAAGTGGATATAATGATTTCTGCACAAATAACAGACAGTGCAACACAGCCTCGACTGCACGAAATAGTCACCAAACACATGATTCATGGGCCCTGTGGGAAATACAACATGAACTCTCCATGCATGGTTGATGAATTCTGTTCGAAAAAGTTTCCGAAGCCGTTCTGTGAAGAAACAATCATTAATGTTGACGGTTATTCCAAATATAGGCGACGGAACAACGGTGTAACAGCAATCGTCAATAGCCGAGAAATTGACAACTCATGGGTTGTTCCTTACAATCCGTATTTCAGCCTAAAGTGCAACTGTTATATCAACGTCGAGAGCTGTGCTTCCATAAAAAGCGTCAAATATCTATTTAAATACGTCTACAAATACTACAAAGGACATGATTTCGCCAACATCTCCATTAAAGAACACGGGACTCTGAACCATGATGAGTTCACCTCCTTTATGGACTCTAGATATGTGAGCACGTCTAAGGCTGCTTGGCGCCTTTTGGGGTTCCACATGCACAAGCAATCTCATGCAGTTATAAGACTCCAAGTTCATCTCCCTGGCGAGCAATCGGTAGTTTTTACTACTGATAACGTTGAGGCTGTAGCACATAACGCAGCTTCGAGAGACACTACTTTAACGGCATTGTTCAAACTAAATCAACAATACCAGATGGCCACAGGTATACTATACACTGACATACCTGAACATTATGTTTTTCATGAGAGGACCAGAACATGGCAGAGAAGGCAAAGGGGTGCTGAAAGTATAATTGGTCGTAATTTACTCTGTCAGTTTAGCGTCAGACATTCAGCGCTTCTGCTTGCACTTACTTCTCCTTCATGTGCCAGGTGCAACTTCCTTTGAGGACCTTCAGACAGTCCATGGTATTAAATATCCAACATTCATGGAAGCTGCACAACACCGATGCGTCTTCAATAACGAGCAGGTCTGGGATATAACGTTACATGCTGCAGTTGCCGAAAAGAGACCCGCTCTCCTACGGGAATTATTTGCGCATATGTGCCTGCTCGCATCTCCTTCAAATATTCCATAATTGTTCAAGAAATATAAAGAATACTTTTATGAAGATTTTACGTTGCAGTTTCATCACGAAGTGAATTGCAAACACTGCCTCAATTTGGCCCTTACTGGTATTCAATTGATCTTTTTTTGCAAATAGGAAAACCTGCGAGAATTTCGGTTTACCAGTTCCACCAAGTAACGTGGAACAAATACAGGACAGCGTTTTTGATCCGGTCCAACAGCTCAGCAAAGCAACATCATGGTACGGAGTCTCACTGAACAGAAGAGACACGCATTTGATGAAATTATCGCAGCCACAGCCAATGATCATCTTCCTCATAGGTGTTACTTTCTTGACGGACCTGGTGGCAGTGGTAAAACATATTTGTACACAACCTTGCTTGCATCCTTTAGAGGGGAACAGAAGATTGCCTTAGCTACTGCATTAACTGGAATCGCGGCCAATTTACTGGAAGGTGGTCGAACGTATCATTCCCAATTTCAACTTCCCGTCCCAATTATCGACACCTCAACGTCCAGAATGAGAATGACCTCCACCGATGCTGACATTCTCCGAAGAGCCACAATAATCATTTGGGATGAATCCACAATAGCCTTTAAGGACGCATTGAAATAAACTCTTACAAGACAGCATGCAAAATGACAAACCTTTCGGTGGAAAAACCATTCTCTTGGGTGGGGACTTCAGACAAACCTTGCCCGTTGTTACTCATGGAACAAGGGGCGCCATTGTCGAAGCGAGTATTAAGTTTACCGATCTTTGGTCTAAATGTACAATTCTCACATTGACAAGTAATGTGCGATCAATTGATCCAGAATTTACGTCTGGGTTAATTGAGCTAGGAAATGGAACATTAACCAATGAACATGGATTGGACGAGATTATGTTTGAAGTTCTAGCCCATATGGTCTGAACAGGATCTATTGTTTCCGAAATCTTCGGTGAACGACTTCTAGCCAGAGATGCGGAAGGATTTGTAAATAAGGCTTTTCTCTGCCCTACAAATGCCGATGTGGACCTTATCAATAGTCAGGTTCTGTATCTACTTAAAGGAGAACCCAGGACATACTTAAGTTCCGACTCCATCGACGACTGCACTCCAGATGATGAAAACAATTATCCCGTGGAATTTCTACATCAATTTGCACCTTAGGGAATGCCGCTTCATCAATTAACATTAAAAGTCAGAGCATTTATAATTCTTTTCCGCAATTTGAACACCAAACGAGGTCTATGCACCGGAACCAGATCGGTGGTTAGGGACCTCAAACCCAACCTCATCATCGCTGAACTTCTGTCCGGAAGTGACAAAGGTCGCACTCTATTCATTACACGCGTGGACATTGCCCCTACAACCACAGACTTGCATTTCGTTCTACGGAGAAGGCAATTCCCTGTGAAGTTAGCTTTCGCAATGACCATAAACAAATCGCAGGGCCAGACACTGGATAAGGTAGGTATCTACCTACCACAACCTCTGTTTAGCCACGGGCAGTTTTACGTTGCTTTTTCCCGTGTACGCAGATCAGCAGATGTCAAGGTCCATGTGGGAGATGGTCCTAAACAAGGGAAACTGCTCCACGACAGCTCCACCTGCTACACATGTGGTGTACAAGGAAATCTTTCATATTTAGCTGTTCATATCGTATTGTGTTCATGGCAATAAAAGAGAAAAGTTCTTTTATATTTTAGTATTTCGTACATCCATCTCTGTGTTATTTATTTTCATATCGTATTGTGTTCATGGCAATATAGGCCAAATGTTATTTTCTATTACAGTATTTCATATATTTTTTTGTTATTTCTGTTCATATTGTAATCTTTTCATGGCAATAAAGGCTACGTGGTTTTTTCTATTGCAGTATTTGGTAATATCTTTGTTATCTCTTCTGTGGGATTTCGTTCTGTCAGCTTCAGCAGGCTTTTGAACTAGTTTATATATAATTCCCTTACATCAAAATTTCTCAGGGGCCAAGTGTCATGAGTTCAACATATGACAGTCAGTTTTTCTAAATGACAAAACCAACGCCATGCTGCCTTGGTATATCTGATGGCAGTTCTCGCCAGATAAAAGTGTAGGTGGCTTAAATTATTTTGCCATTGTCAGCCATATTTGTCTCCTGTACGCATATATGTTGAAGCCAAATCTAGAAAGTTACCTTTATTTTTTACCACAGTCTTTCTCATTTGTTATGTATATTAAGAGTCAGTGTTAATATCAGGGCACAGAGTTCTGCGATTACAGCTTGCTAAACGAAGTGCTAGAAATTTCTTTCGTATTCTTTTAACTGGCGCTTGAGTTATGGCTCGCTTGTTTAGATGATCACTATGATCCCAATGCACCCAATTGGGAAGGTCAGCCATGGCAGAACATGTAACTTAGACTTGTGACAAACATACATGCATACAAACACACACATAGCTATATATATGTATGCCCTGACCCACTGATTCATCACTAATTCTTTAACTTCCCGTGTAGGTAGAAGCATGAAACTTTGGGAAGTTGTTGGGTATTCTATCACTACGACATTTGGCGAAAAAGAATGTAAAAATCTCACTAATGCGGGGCCGGGAGCTTAACAACTTTATTTCCTTAAATTGGCTCTATTAAAATTTAAAATCACAAATTCTCCTGTTTCACGTGTAGGTAGAACCATAAAACTTTGGAAATTTGTAAGTACATGCTTCCGACGATAATTGGAGAAAAAAAAAGTTACATTATCCACTCATGGGGGCCGGGGCCTCAAAAAATATTTTTTCCTTATATGAGCTACTATCAATTTACCCGCGCTCAATGCGTTAAGATGGAGAATTAGTGATGAGTGAGTGAAAGAGTGCATAAAAAAACTATATTTTGGCCACCTGATCATATATATATATATA
>MUZC01000861.1:774485-793504 GCA_002072015.1 Radix auricularia
TATATATATATATATACGCCAAATAATAGCTCACTCCTCGATCAGACGAGCGGTTTAAGCATGTTTTCGGGGTCAACTCAAATTCCAATTATACAAGGGTGTTGCGACGTCCCACATCCGCATTGATAGCTTTAAGAGATCCTGACAACCCAACATCGGCCTACTGTAACATGTTAAACTATAGTGCATCTTATTTAACGTAGGCACCCTATAATTCGGAACATACTGCCACATATATTCCAAAAACAAACACATGATAATCCATCTTTTTTTTTTCTTTTGACCCTCATTTTTTAAAAAGATAGCCTGAATAATCAAGAAAAAGTAACCAACTATAAATAAAGATTTAAAACTCATATCAAAATTATTTCTATATACAAAATATTGAATAAAGTAGGACACAAAAACCTTTTGAATATAGGATCATCTTTTCCATAATTAAAATGCTATAACAAAATAATTATATTGTGAATTCTGGTCGGATAATTCAGACTACATTAAGCAGTTTAAAGGAAACGATATCTTACTGTGTCAAAATGAAAATATAACACATGATTACCTGGCAAATGCTGGGACATCATAGCCAACATCTATAAGCCAAGAAAATCTATTACCCCATGTGGAGAGTATTAATCTTACGTTTTTGCTGTTTTTAGCTTCCTTTTCGAACGCCTCTGACAACTCATATGAAATAAATAGGACAAATTTATTACTTTCATTAAATAAACAGCAAAAAGGGGATCGGTAGGTTGTTCTGGCCGTACAGACTTGGGTCCACCAGGCTGTCACACTTACTTCCGAACATGATGTTTGACTTGTTTTTGCTAAGAAAGATTTATCTAGTCAAAGATTTTGATCGTGCTAGTGAACTATTTAAAAAAATAACTAAGATAAACCCTATTTTCTCGAAATGGTCGTCGAGTGTCAAGCTATATACAAAAAATATTCGGTATATTTAATTTCAAATCAAAGTGTGAGAAAAGTATTTAATCAGAAGTGACAGATTAAAAACACCTTAATAAACATTTTTACAGTGTTACAGGGCTCTGTTGTCCCAACTCATCAAGTTGGGGATTGTGTAAGGGACTGTGTTTCACAATCCATTAAAAATTGGACATTTTAAAGTTGCGTGTACCCAACCATTAAACGTTTCAAGTGTGCATAGTGATGTTTTATGTCAACATATTTACATTTGTAGGCCTACATTTTTATTTGTTATCTGATAATTACTTGTAACATTGTTCTAATGCAATTTTTGCAGTCGAAACTAGCTTCATCTTTTTTCCCTGAACAGTATCATTTAATCGGCAAATGAGAGAATGCTTTTGTTGAATTCAGCTAATGAGGTTAAGACTTGTATAGCACAACTCGGGTTAGAAACCTGATGAATTACACAACTCTGAAACAAGGATTTTAGACAAAATGAAATCAATAGCAAGGGGAGTGGCGTGGGATCGAGCCCACGAAAAGCCACTATAAAAATGTTGAGAAATGACTAACGCTATGAAAGACCTTCGCTGACCTGGAGAGGGATGGGCGCCGCCAGTGTCTATTAAGCCCGAGAATATTCTAATAGAAACATTAGAATCCCCTACGACCTCGAAAAAAGAGGTTATGGGACCAAAAAATCGCTGTGATTTGAGTATCTCTTTGTTTCTACAGGGACGTCTAGAAATGATTTCATGCATCTAAGGGGACGGGCGTCGCACATTTGTGACGATGTGTGACGAGAGGGAGGGGGTTAAAGAAAATTTACGTCACATTAAAGTATTTACCAATTGCACTAAAAAATTCGATGTCTTTCAATTACTTTACTGACGTTTTTAAAGGTTTCAAGCGCACAAACGGCATTCGAGTTGAGTCTTAACTAAATGCATACTTAAACGCAACAAATTGATTTTAAACAACCTCATTAATAAAAATACGCCTTTTAATTGGGATGGGCGCAAAAAATTTTTGCAAATCTTAATTAAATATTTAAATTCACCTTAATCAAAGCCGCATATCTTTCTTTATCAGCTGCCACGCCTCCAAAAATGGTGGGTTCGTACCAGTTTAAATCTAGACCATCAAAGCCTCGCTTTCGTATGAATGGGATGACGAACTCTATAAATTCCTTGCGTCCCGCTTCAGTTGCCGTCATCAAAGAGAAAGGTTTGCCGTGACTGGCAAAGTCCCCAACATTGAGCAACAGTTTGAGATCTCTTCTTTTCACTTTCAACTCTTTTAGTTGTTGATAACTGTAGCAATAATTTTTTTAAAATATTTTAAAAAAACAAACATATTTGAAAAAACATTAAATTTTTCAATAATGATAAATCATTATGAGTAATAGAGCATTTATCAAATTTCAAAATAGATATGTTAAACAGTAAAGCAATTTTTTAATGTTAAAAGATTACAAATTGAAGTATTGTATTATAAATACGTGATCCAAACGTAGAACAGAAAAATACTCTCAACAATAAATGTTTTCTCTGGTATGTAACAAATGATGATGTGATACTGAAGGAATTTTAATCCACATTTTTAATCGCATGCCATAAGTAAAAATGAGTCTGTTTCATAAGTATTGAAATTAGGTATAAACGATGGGAATAGGGAAATATTAGAAGCCGTGACCATGGTAGAAGATTTATTTGATTATCTAAATATACGTTTAAGTTAATGTTGTGTTAATCTTTACACACAAAAACAGACGTATTAACAAACATCTTCACTGCTCGAGCCACATGGTAGCCATACCCTATAAGATATTTTCCTTAGATGACCAACAATAGACACATTACATTAGTTGGCTTAAAATATATACTGAGAAACTCTACTTAAGTTTGCGATCGTGTGTCTGCTATATGAGACATTTAGCCCGATTCATTTATAAAAAAAGAAAAGTGATATATATATATATATATATTTGCTATGAAGTCATTCATTTAGTTTTCATAACTGTGACGATTCCCTAAATTACATATCTATAGGTATAATAAAGATAGTTAGTCGTGATATATCTGGCAATGACACACTATCAAAACAACTTAAAACTCTTTTATAGCAATCTTCTAATCAGCATAATTTATTTTACGCAACTAGCTCATAGTTTTATGTACAGCTGTTTTGTCCCTGGTAGGTTCTTAATTGCTAAACTGCGATAATGTTGTTTTTTTTTAAAAAATGTATCGTCGTTGCTGTGTGCAACTATTTCGTATCTCATATCTCTTTTTAAAATGTATAAACTGGAATCACCAGATATTAACATGACATTATATCAGAAGTCAAAATCTTTGCTCTTTTCAAACTGTCTATTTTGAATTCAACGGCAACCTCACATATTGTATAAACCGTATGTTTCCCAAGACGTACATTTTCAAATAACAGTTTTGATTTAAATGATTGGACATTCAACTCCTAGAAATCTTTTGACTGTAAAAGGCCACGTGGATATTGTGATAGCTTTGCAAATGATTAAATTCAATTTGCTGAGCAGCTTACGTTTGTGGATTGTTAAAAAAAAATTCTACTGCTATGTTAGATACATCTTCGATTCTTCTCCCTTCGTTCACTCCTACACATTCAGGATTTTTAAAATTTTAAAAAAAAATCACTTGTAATTCTTTCTCATTTTTTCCCATCGTGATCAAACTGCCATTGAGCTTTAGGAGTCTTTTTGTGCACTTTGTTAGCTTTTGTGTCCTAATTTGTGTTTTTTTTTCGAATATTTTATCCCAAGATCGAATAATTGATAGATGTTATGTCATCATGAGCGTTTAAGAAGCAACTTAAAAGTAACGGATCTTATTAGATGCCGTTGAAGTGAAAACCGTAGTAACGCTGTTGATTGCTCTGCTGAGAGTTCATTATTTTTTTAACTCAACAACTTCCTAAAAATTTCATGCTTCTACATGCACGGAAAGGGGGAAATTTGTGATCAGCCAGTCAGTATATGTAAAATCTGCATTTCAATCAGTGTAACTAGAATCTTATCTCTATTTGCTTAATTTTATAGAAAAGAAATGGTTTTGCTGAGAAAGGAAAAAAAAGAAAGGTTTTCTACAGAAATCAATATTTTGTTTTAAGTTTTCTCTTACATTCCGTTTGGCCCTAGGTCATCTCTCCAATATGAAGACTTGAGTTTGTTACCGTCAAGTGGCATATTGGATAGTGATAAATGAGTGCACATTCTGGGGTCCACATTCTCGGGAGTAAACGTGTAAGGTGGCGTCAAATTGTTAACTGTTTTAATAACGCACATGTATCTCCTGCATCTTGGAAAGGCTGAATGAAATAATAGATTAAAATTATACCTTAATACAATGCTTTGACGTATTTTAAATTTTTTTTAATTTTTATTTTATTATTATTATTTTATTATTTTTTTTGGGTGGGGGAGGGGGGTAAAACATAATGTTACTGTTATTCTCTATGAAATAATTTCACATGTACACACTATTTTAGAATTAAATCAGAAGAGGTTTAAAAATCGTTGAATTTTTTTTTTTTCCATTAGTATGAGGGCGCGGTGGTCTTCCGGAAGTGCCCTGGACTTTCGAAGTAAGGCAAAGGAAAGTCGCGAGTTTAATCCTCCGCGCTGTGCTAGCCACACAATCTTTAGATTGTTAGTCGAGACTCAATGAAACTTATGAACGCTTCTTCTCTTGCCCATTACTCCGCAGTCCATATTGACTGAAAAAGCGTTATTATTAATGAAACATGACACAATCGTAACGATCAGGGCAAAACGATGTGGCTGGGTTAAAGAAACAAAGTAGTGTGAGATCCGTTATAAAAATGACGAATAAAGTGTTGTTCTCTTTTTTTTTAAACAATAAAAAATGTCAAATAAATAAATAAATGATCATATANTATATATATATATATATATTTGAAATTTGTGGATTTTCACACACAATGCTTGAGGTAAAATAAAAAGCAACACTTAAAGCATACTAAACTTTGGTCAATGGTTTTGGATCAAAAGGGCATGCATTACATAAATGGCCAAAAACTTTCAAATATTAATGAAATGCCATTACTGATTAAATCAACAAGTTTAAAAGGTAAAAATGAAAACAAACTAGAGAACTTGTACATAACATACCCCTACGACTGATCCTATACCTAAACTAATCCTAAACATAGCCTTAACCTAAAGCTTACTCAGAACGTAATCCTAAACATAAACATGAACCATAACTCGATATCTAGCTCTGAACCTAAACCTAAATTTTAAACGGTCCCTAAATTTAGCCCTTAACCTAACCCTGAACCCGAACACTACATTTAACTCCGAACCTAACGATAAACCTAAACCTTAAACTGTCCCTACATCTGGCCCTAAACCTAACCCTTACCCGGTCAAAGTTTTACAATTTCAACACAATTATTATACCTTAACCTGTGAACAGGTTAGCGTGTACCACAATTTATTGGCAAGCTTTAGCATTGTCCCATATAACATATTTTCCAATTTTTACGTTAAAAAGTGTACTATATATACAGATGAAAGAATAATATCGTTATTTTAACTTACATTTGGTAGCCATGCAGGCGGGCAGAAAAATTGTGAAAATTATGAATATCTTCCAGAAGAGCATCTCGGTATTCAACTTTAGACCAAGGCGCCTTTCAAAACGGGAAACACGTTATCAATAGTTTAAATAAAACATCATCAACAGCGAGTCAAAATTATATTAATTCAAACCACTAGCTATTAAACAGGCGTTAACCGATTGTCATTACTGACTTAAATAATTTACGTCACTTAATGCTGTAAAACACTTTACAAGTAATTTGAATGTGGCGGATAAATGGTTATCAAGTACGCCTCTAATGACAAGCCATTTTGTTTTTTGTTTTTTTTTTAAAAATCAATACGTAATTAATTTTCCAGTGTTCAAATCCGATGTTTAGTTTGAAATTTAAATTAAAGTTAGTTTCTCTAACGGGTCAGATTTTCTTCCCGAAGGAATCATTCAAAATAAGAGAAAACTTAATTTGCACTAGTCGCAACATGTTCTACACCAATGAGTGCAGCTTTGTTTCGCCAAATATATTGGAGAGACAATGAAGATTATATCATGTCATGTCTCGGAGCATTTATGATCGATACTACAAAAGAATTTCCTGTATCTAGATATATCAATTGACACGAACATATGAGGCTGGATGAACTGTCTCCTCACTAATACGCGCGGCAGAGAAAGACTTGAAGATATACTTAATCAGGAATATGACATCCACACACCATATTGAGTTAATTCTGTATTTTGTCTACCACGTTAAAGATAGCCCTTACGGCTTAAAGTATATTAACTCTTTGCTATTCTCTTCTTATTCATATCTTGCTATCTAGTGTTGGATTACATCGCAGCTACTTTTTCGTTTTATTTTGTTTGTTTTATTTGTTTTTATCTATCTTTTCATTAAGAAAATCCGTTTTTCTGAAACGTTCTTTGTTTTATGACATCTTGTCAGGTTTATACATATCCTATTTAAATACTAACAGCATCAAAATTTTTGAAATATGAAAAAATGAGCTTTATCTTTAAATTATACAGTTATCAGAAAATAACTATAATTTTCTTCACTGTGAGATGGCTTGAGGTATCTATAGATATAATTCACTAAAGCAAAAATGTTCCAACAAAGAATGACTGTTACTGGTTAATGGTTGGCAAGCAAATGTTGAGAAGAAGGTAACTGGCTTCAATGTAGAGGGGGCCGGCGAACTGCTCGAATTAATAAAGTGGGAAACTAACTGGAGTATGTCACTCCACCCAGAAAAGTTTCAACAATTAATAGTAAAAAAGAAAAAGAAACAAATATATTTAAATTATTTCATTCATTGAAAAGAACTAACCAAAAATAAAGATGCAACATTCTTAAGTGTAATAATATATGAGAAACTATCATGGAATCCCCATGTCAATGAAGTTATTAAAAAATCAAACAAGATCTTAAGCTTTAGAAAAAGTAACTTTGAAAAATGTAGTAGAGATATAGAACTAAAATGTTACCTCACTTTGGTGAGACCTGTACTTGAATATGCATTTGATGTATGTAACCAATCCACCTAAGAAAACCCTGATAAACTAGAACAAATTTAAAATAAAATAAAAGTGTCATAATATTCAAAACTGACAACAGTAACACAATTAGTTACATGATTATCCCTTGAAACTTTAGAGGATAGAAGAATCAAAAGTAAATTAGTAATTATACATAAAGCAATTAATTCTAATTTAGAAATTCAATAAAAAGATAACTTAATACAACCTTATAAAAGACATAAGGATATAAACATCTTTCTTATTCCGTATGCAAGAACAAACCTACAAATTTTCGTTCTTCCAATACCGAATTTGGACGTGAAATGATTTGCCAGAATAAATCAGGAAAACCAACACTTTTCTCCAGGTTTAAAACTATAATAAGAATGCAGTATAAGTAAAAAAAAATTCAAAAATGGATAAGCGTGGTGCGAAGAAATGTTCTATAAAGATGAGTCCTCTGTTACAGATAATATTAGATTGTTAGTTGTCAAAATAAACTAGAGCAAATTAATTTATTTGGCAAGATTATTTGTTGTTTGAAACGGCATTTAATTAAATTCATCTGTACAAGAATAACCCTGAGAAAAGGTTAGAAAAAATTAAATAGTTATGACATTGTTTATAACAACTCGATCTTTTTTACTATTGCGATATTTCTAAAGCTTATGTCATCTAAATATATCTTAGTAATTCAGTCAAATGAAAATGTGTAGCTATATCTGGAAAGTTAACCGAAAAGAATCAATTAATTGGGTTTAAAACTAATCAAACAAAAATCCTTTCAAAATAACAATGTATATATATATATATATAGATATTTATATTTATATATTTATATATATTAGTGTTGCTAACCATTTATTTAAATTTAATCGTAACTTAAGAAAAATGTACAATTAATTTCATGGATTAATCTTTTTTTTTTCGATTACAACCAAACATCTGAAATCAAGTAACAAAAACAGGTAATTGACTTTTTTTGTGGTATCATTGAGTTATTTCCACTGTCTCATAGACATTTTAAAAAAAGTAAAATTTTGAACTTAATTTTTTTTTGTTTTAATCCACATCTACCTAAAATAATATATTATTATAATAAGCGGGAGAAGTTTGTACGTAAAAATATATAAATTGTTATTCCTAATTAATAACTCGGGGTTGTACGGTGCGCGTCTATGGTATCCACTTTTTTCAAAAGCCCAAGTAACTTATCCTTGTTATTATTTGAGAAATACGAAATAATAATCTTACTTAAATTATAGAAATTATTTTATAATTTTAAATCCTTAAAAGTGCTTTTAACATCGTTCCCTTTTTCAAAATTAAAATTTATACTAAAACAATGATGTAATGTACTATTTTTTACGGTAAAATAAATTATTTCATTAAACGATTAATTTCGATTAATTACATTTTATAACGCGTATGTAGTTCCTGTTAAATTGAGATTTATTAATTCCATAAATATATTATCTTGTAGTAATTCCTTGGTACACACATTTTTTCGAGGTATCACAGCTTATTTTTTCTGCTATGTAAGAAATAACCAAAAGAAAAAAAAACCTTTGCACGACTATATAAATGATAATAATACGAGGCAAAAGTATGTTAGTTAATAGAATGATATTTTTAATTATATGGCCAAAAAATATCACAAATATCTTCTTAAATTTGATTCCAATTTTAATAGATCAAAATTATTATAATTTGATAATTTTTAACGATTAATCGATTAATTTATCCTTATTTGCGAAGCACTAATTTACAAAAAAAAAAAAAAAAAGCATCTTCAGTATAACATTTTATAGCAAGCCTTGTTCCCGTTAAAAAAACAATTTAACAAAAATATATTCAGCTTAAATGCATTAGTTTGTAGCGAAATTTAATTTCTTTCCTTAAATCCTGCGTCAGACGCGTCAGATCGTCACATTGAGAATGTCCTCACCAGATCAAAACTCGTCAGACTGTCAAATTGAGAAGTTCCTCACCAGATTAAAAACTCGTCTGACTGTCACATTGAGAATGTCCTCCCTAACCAGATCAAAAATATTCAGACCGTAATATTGAGACTAAATTATTGAATCTTTGTTTTAAAAACAGTTCGACTCTATTTTATGTACATGGATTAACACACTAAAACTGTGTTTTGATCATCCTCTCATCGGACTTTTGCCAAATAAATAAGCAGACTGATCACGTCGAAATGAAAACATTTAAAAGGAAATCCCATTTATTGCAAAATATGCATTTGTTAAACTTACTTTAAAAACGTCCTAAAAGCATGTATGCATTAAAAAAATATTAATATATCGATAGCGATGTGTACTTTAATTTGATCCTAGCTACTAAATATACGTCAGATGTTCGCATAAAAGACTTTTAAAAAATCGATTGCTCGCAAATCCCTTTACACGTGACAATGGTATTAAATGTTTTAATAGCAATGATAACAAGATTTAAAAAATAAAAGAAATGATAAACTAACTACTATTTCATATTTTTATGAATAAAGTAAATAAATTTGTTAGAAAAATAAGAACTAATTTATGGTCGATTAGAAATCAGTTTTAGCTAAGTAAATATGCATTTAAAAGCAATTTAACATTTTGCGAAGAAATAAACAAACACTTAGAACTAGCAATGAAATCACAAAATCCACCCAATCGACACTCTAATCGAATCTCTTATTATTACATCATCTATCCATCTAGTCAACAACAGTTGCAACCATCTACACCTACACCAATACAAATATCTTTTTTTAACGAATGCATCAATTTGAGATTTGAAATTTACTCCTCACATGTACTACTTAATCATATATCACTCTAACGCTTTTCTTTCACACATGTACTCGCCCATTCCTACAAAGCTTACACATTTATCTCTCCAACGTTTCTTCCTATTAACACATCTTGTCTCTTTTTCATGAACAGTTAATCCGAAGAATCTCGACTGTCACGTTACGCTCATTACCGGCGGCCATCTTTGTTGTTATGGCACGTCCTTAAGAAAGCTAAAATTATAGCTATTGCTTTACCTAACAAAAACCCTAAAACCTTCATTTGAATTGGTGAATAAGATGATACGTATTAGGCTAAGTGAACTGGACACTTTTATTAACTTTGTTGACTCCTTCCACCCATCCATTAGGTTCACCTACCAAATTTCTGAACTCTCTGTCAATTTCCTTTACATCACTGTAACTCTCCAGAAAAACTGCCTCCTCACTTCGGCCTACTTCAAACCCACAGACAGCCACTGTTATCTTCTCTACCCTTCTTCTCTTCCCAAAACTTGCAAGGACTCCATTCCCTTTTCTAAACTTCTTCGACTCCGTAGACTGTGTCAATCTCAGGAGGACTTTTTGGAAAAGGCTTTGGAAATGTTGGAGTTTTTTAGACAAAGGTCATATCCTGAAGCCACACTTCAACATGCGCTTCAGCGGGTCAAAAACTTCACTCGTGACGACGCCTTTTTACCACGCACCCGTAATACCAACCAAAGGAGCAAGCTGGTTCTTACTTATAATCCACACAACATCAAAGCCAAAGAAATATTCATGAAGAACCGAGCTATACTCCTTGCGGACCCTGAGACAAACAACATTTTCTCCACCCCACCCCTAATTGTATTTAGGAGGGACAGAAACCTTCGTGATCTTCTGGTTCGCACTCGCCTCTCCACATCACCCAACCACCTGGGTACTGTACCATGCGGCCGACTTCGGTGTAAGACATGTCCTTTTGTTGTGCAAGCCGAACAGATAAACTTCCCTAAGGGGCTATTTATGATTAAGGATGGTTTCACCTGCGCTAGCCGCAACGGTGTCTACACCATTGTGTGTAAACGCTGTCCTTTGAAATACATAGGAGAGACCGGACGATCTTTGTCGTGCCGAATGTCTTAACATATTAGGGCGATTTCACAAGATAAACAGTGTCCCGTCTCCCGTCACTTCAATGGACGCGACCATATGGGTGTCAAGGACCTGGCAGTCACTGCTATTGTCTCGTGCACAAACACACCCACGAGAGTCCAGATTGAAAACAGAATAATAGAAAATCACGGTACACTCGCACCACATGGGATGAATATTGTCTTTTCTTTGACCACCTAGGCGGTTACCCCGCCCATTCTCTGCTTTCCTATATAAATGCGCTCTGTCATCTCTCAGTTTCACTTTTTTGGATACTTTGGATTTCACTTCAGCTAAGTTCCTTAATTTTTTATTTTTATTTTCGTTTTACTTGTGTCTTGTATATTCGTTGATAAAGGCTCTTTGCCGAAACGTTCGCTGTTTTGTTACGTACGGTCAGGCTAACCCTTACCTTGTTTACGTCTTTTCCATTTAATTTAGGCTAAGTACCCCAGCAACCAAATGAGCTCACAGTGCTTCACACACACACACACCCACACATACAAAAGAAATTAAAATTACAAACAACAAAATATATAGATATATATATAAACGCAATTTAGTGAAAAAATGTATATTACTTAGACAAAACAACATATAATTAGATGTTGGTGCAAAAAAATTAAATATTGAATTTAAAATTGGCCACTGCGTAAATCAATGGCTCTTGACCTAATTTGGCTTATATTAGATTGATTTTGGGATACAGAACCCCTTATTTCAATTCCTTCGCAGTCGGGCGACAAATCCCTTTTAGTTCAAAATTTAACTTATTACCTGCTCGAATGTACACGAATTCAACCAATTCGCACATATATCATACACTACAAAAATTATAATAAGAAATGTAATTCCCTGCCAAGATCGTTTTGTACATATAAGTTACCTCAGTTCCATGTAAATGATTGTTTAGCTCGGTTGGTTAAATTTTTAATTAAGCCCACTCATCAGTTGAACAAAACAATGCCAACAGTTTTGTCTTTTTGCGTAGTTGGTTAAAAGATGACATATAAAGGAGACATTCCAGATTCAGTTAGATTTTGAACAAAAAAAGTTTCATAAGTAATACTAATATATATATATTGTTTCTTTTAGAGAAGAATACATTAGTTGTGTTACATCACAAATATTTAAAGTAAAAGTCAGAGAATTACCGTGAAATAACAAATAACTTCGCCAAATATTTACATAAAGAAGACAAAGAAGACTCCATATATCTATAACAAAAGATAAGAGGACTCGAGATTATAACAAAAGATACGAAGACTCCAGATATATATAACAAAAGATAAGAAGACTCCAGATATATGTAACAAAAGAAAGAAGCGTCCAGATGTATATAACAAAAGATAATAAGACTCCAGATATATATATATATAACAAAAGTTAAGAAGACTTCAGATCTTCCACTATCAAGCTGGAACATTAGGACTATGTGTACAGGAAATACTGTTGACCTGCAGCTTGTTAATGTTGAGAGGAAGAGAGCTATCATTGACAGAGTAATTTTGTAGACTAAACTTCGACATCATCTGCATTTATGAGACTAGAAAGTGGTATTTTAAAAGTACGTAACTACACTTTCTTCCGACAGGGTGTACCAATTGTCTCACCAAGGCAACATGGGGTTGGCTTTGACATAAAAATGGACACTGCTCCTCCTTAGATTCTCTATCAACGACACTAACAGAAAACCATACGCCTATCAACATCCTCGGGATAAGCCAACATCATCAGTGCTTATTGTCCATCACTATACTCGAGCTCATAAGCTAAAGACCAGTTCTAAGAAGACGTTAATCAAACAATAGCTATGAACATACCTAACCAACGATTCAATATAACTCCTTGGTGACTTCAAGAGTTGGAAATGATCACATGGCTTGGCCCACTTGCCTCGGTTTTGTTTTGTTTTTTGGTTTTTTTTTGGAATAGGCAGACTAAATGAAAATGGGGAGAAATTATTAGAGATGAGCTAAGTGGAGCACTCGATTGCCTAGACTTCGGGAAAGCCCCTGGCAATGATTGAATTCCACCAGAGGTTTCAAAGTTTTAAAAGAACTACTTTTACCGCCTTTGCAAGACCTCCTGTGAATTGTCCAGGAACAGATACTACAGGAGTAAATGATGCTAACAACGTAACGTTGTATAAGAATAAAGGAGAAAAGCATGACTGCAGTAACTATTGTGGAATCTCTCTCCTCAAAATTGTTGGAAAGACCTTCGCCTGAGTAGCATTAATATGTCTGCAGACCCTAGCATCGCGTGTGCTCCCAGAATAGCAGTGTGGCTGTCGAGCCGGAATATCAACAATAGACTTGATCTGTTCTTTGCGCCAGCTGCAGCAGAAATGCATGGATCAACATATGCCTCAATTCATCGCGCCAATTGTTCACCAAAGCTTTGGATCAAAGAATTGGGATTAAAATCTGAAACGATTAGGAATTGGGGTACCCTTCCCTGGATATTATAGGATCAATATGCTATATGGTGTTTTAA
Organism: Radix auricularia; assembly: GCA_002072015.1. NCBI lineage: Eukaryota > Metazoa > Mollusca > Gastropoda > Lymnaeidae > Radix > Radix auricularia. The sequence goes on from MUZC01000861.1 coordinate 787,953, forward strand.
TAATTTCTAGCAAGTTACCATACACCACGTTTTGTCATGACCAATACACTTTCTTATTCGTTAACACTAAAACAATTTTTATTCATCCCAAATTACCAAAAAATAAATTAAAGGGCCCCCGGACCCAATCAGTACATGAAAACTTTAAAGTACCTGTTCATTTCAATATGGATCATGATAGATTTATTAGTCAATGTTTTTCAAGAGCGTTTAAAACCATAACGGAAATAATGTATTTAACGCTATCGAAAATAAAGATTTTGTACCTCCACCACCGAAGGAACGAACATTAGGAGTTCAATGCCTCCTGATACTTTACCATAAGATATGAAGTTTTATTTACCAAATTTTGTTAAGCCCCATTCATTTTCAAGCAGCTAATCCTTAAACAAACTTTTATATATCACTGATAGGATAAAAATGTCATTATGGACCCCGCCCAATGGGTGTCAATATTCAATTAAAAAACTACATTGGACAATATTAAATGACATAAATATACATGAATAGATACTTGCATTTACACACACACACACACACACACACACACANACAAAAAGAATCCAAGTCTTTAAAATATAACTTTAAATTTAAAATAATAAGATAAAGATAGTATAATAAAATAATCAATATAAAGTTCATTTTAAAACTATATAATCATAAGTTTATGAATAATTTTTTTTTTTTTTTAAATTAGTTATTAATCTAATATCATTACTAAAATCATCACTGACAGTTGTTTTCAAATGAAAAAAAAATAGAACCAGAAGAAAAAAATATATATTAAAAATGCTTTTTAAAATTCATTTTACAAACGAATAAATGTACATTAACAACATTAAGCGATTGAATTTGAGAGAAAAGAAAAACAAAAGTAGACTTTTCAAATATAATATACACATTTCATTTTAACGAATGATAAAAAAAATAGACCACGGATTTTTTACAAAATTTTAAATGACAAAAATGGTTCTTAAATGTTTCGTCCTTTTTTAAACTTTATCCATTTTCTGTATAAAAATGGTACACTGTAAATCATTGAATTAATGGCGGCGTTCATTGGTAAAGCAATGATATAGATCCAGGCAAAATTATTGGAACCTAACGAACGTCCAATTAATGCCATTAAGCCGTCGACACATACAGGAAACAGGCATATGATCTTGGTCACAGCAATAATAATAGGTTGATTATAATTATTAATGTCGTATTTTCTTATAGATGTATTATCTGATTTCCGCTTTAACTTTTCAAAAGAAAACTTTAGACAAATAAATAGCACACGAATGTAATTGCTATGAAAAAGACACATTTTAAAACAATAAATACTCCAATCCAATACTGCCATTCCAGCTTAAAGTTAGAGATATAAGGTAAACCGTTACACATGCCGTTAGATGAGTAGATGTTCCACTCGTGGCGGCACAAAGGGAGAATGGCTAATGTCAGTCCAATGATCCACGAGATTATGATGAGAATATTTGAGACAAGTCGTTTTTGAGTAAACTCACTTTTTAAAAAGAAAATTAAGAAATAGACATCAAGTGTCACGAGTAAGACAAAACAATTAGATGTTTCATTTGAAAGAGTGAATAAAAAACCGACAATTTTACAGAACACGCTTTTTCGCCAACTCAATTCATAAAGAACATAGGTGTCTTTACCGTAAATGTCAACAGCCACAATACAGGTGAGGTACACGCCCATTAGAAAATCAGTTATGCCAAGGCTAGGAATAAATTTGTTTGTCTTTTTACAATTTTCCTGGTCACAAAAAATTCTAAGTGAAACACTGAGTAAGTTTCCGCCAAGTGAAAAAACTGCAACAAACCAAAAAAGTGTCCGTTGCATTATATCACCAATGAGGTTCCCACATGACGATATCTCATCAAACGGGGCATGACAAACGTGTTGCGGTATTCCATTACCAACAAGCTGAGGACAACAATATTTATAATTATCAGTATACAAAGCTTCTGTGATAATTAATTTTCTGAAGAAATCGAATGTGTCCGTTTCTAATAAACTTGTATTCCGAATATCTAAGACTTGTAATGAAAGTTGTCCCATTATGACTCCTAGACGTTTAATATTTGTATTTGATGTATTTAAGTATGTTAAAGACTTACTATAACTGTCGTATTTAATATCCAAGTAAGTTATACTTGTGAATGACACGTCTATATGTGTATCCTTTAAATTTCCATTCAATATAGATAGATTAGTATTGTATATTAAACTTAAAAATAACAATGAAGAGAAAGAAGAATGTCTATTGTCATTTATATCGATCTGAGTAAACTTATTGTAACTTAAATCTAGATTATAAATTGACAATATTAAACTGTCACTCAAAACTTAATCCAAACTTCGCAAATTGCAGTTGGATGCGTGCAACTCTAACAAATGTGGCAAAATATAAATTTCCTTCAAATTAGAAAGATCCACGCCATTAAGATTCAAATATTTTGTTTGAATATCAAAAATGTTAAATGATTTAATTTCGATAACATCCGATATGTTTTCAACCTTCGTTGCACTTTCGTAACATATAAATCCAGGTGGACATGTAACAATACAATTTAACTCATCATCTTCCTCTGGACAATGGGCTATTCCGTCACAAACATTAACGTAGTGAATACATTTCTTGTCCTGCAAATAATTACACTGAAATGGACAATTCATTGAAACAAAATTGCCTCCTATTTCATCCTCCCCATTCGGACAGTCCATGATCAAATCTTTGATGTAGTGAAAAGGAATGCAATAAGATTTATGACACTTAACAAACTCTTCAGAACAATCGAAGTCGACAGAGTCATGTAAGTGAGACAAATAATTAGCGCTCTCGACTGTCATACCGATGGTCACGGGTTCGAATCCACACGAAGGTGAGGATCCGCTCTCGTGGCCTGAGGAGTCCCCGAGTCACCCAGCTCCGAATGGGTACCTAACTAGACAATAGTTAGGCGGCTGGGGGTAATGCGTGGAACCCCTATAGCCGTGGCCTGTGACCGCTCCATCACTTGCCCACAGATCATCTCTCATGGTCTGTGGACGCAATTATCTTCTGCATAGAAGGAGCGTCTGTATATCTAAGATAAGATCATCATTACATCCGGTAGGTCGACCACTTCGTCGTCTAATAAATATACATTTTGGTGCCCATATTATGTTTTCTGAGGAATTCGTCAGTGTATAAAATGAATTCACAAAATCTAATATTTTACAGGTAGCTACTTCTTGTAATTTTTTAACATAAGAATAGACATCTACGCTTAAGTTTAAATATATAAATCCATTGATATCAATATGAAATCTGCATGTATCTCCATCACGTGACAACCAATGACTCGGCACATATGTACCATCAGAACACCGTCTCTCCGAACATTCATCACATTCTTCCTCATCACTATTATCGGGGCAGTCTAGCAAATTGTTACATTTTTCTTCCAACGGATAATTAAATTTTACTGGAAAAAATTCATTTGCATTTGGGTTTTTACAAAATAATGTCTGTTTATTGTTCGAATTGTCTAGATATCAACAAAAGCTCTCATCCCTGTGATTAAAACAGTTAGGAAATCTGTTACAAACTTGAGAGTATGGAATAAATTTTTCGCCAGAATCACAATCAAACATCTACGGTTTATTTTTGGTGTTTATTTGAAAGCTTTCGAAAGGTTCTCCGCTTACAATTGATTGTACTGAATGATAAACATTTATAAAAATCTCCATGTTATAAAACCTTACCATGCTCATAAACTCCTCGAGGTTAAGCCATTTATTTGATATTTTATAATAAATTGACTTATCAGGTAGAATTTTTGAACACATTATGACTTCTGTTGCTTCTTGCATGCAATCAATCAACTCCCATGTGATTTGATTACTTCGTGTAACAGATTCAATGGTCAGTTCGGTTGTAAAAGATACATTTAATATCCCACATGGTTTGTTATGACCGTCGTTTTTAATATTTTCTTTAAAATAAATGGTTGTCCATTCATCCATTTTAATCTTTTCGGATTAAAATTGGATTTATATAGACCAACATGAACTACATTCGAATATTTTGCCTGACTTAATTCCATAGACCTTGATTTATGTAAAATTGACGCTAAGAACTGTAACTGATCATTGCTATCTATAATAGGTAACTCTGAGTTTAAATTTGAGCATTTTTTTATGCGTCATTCCAGTTAAGTTTAGAAGGAGATTGTATCAGTTTATAACAAATCAACGAATATTTTTAACTATCCTTGTAGAAGTGAATCCATCCAAATGGACAGTGGTGACATAAGTATAAAGGTATAACTTCACTATAACTTAAATCATCGCGGTCAACAAGAGGTATGTATATGAATCTTGCATGTTCAGAAAAGACCCGAGATCATCATGATATATTTGAATGGGCGATGGTAAAAAAGAAACATTTTAGAAAAAAAATCATCTGGCAATTTCTGTAGGAATTCAACCGTTTCATTACAACTACCACAACAAACAGAAAACCAAGCTATTATAACACGATTAACTAGAAACCAATATCTATCTAAATGTTTATCCATAAAGGACACAGCTTCATTTAGTTTAGAAATCGTATTTTGTTGTGATCTTTGGAAATTTAGAGTTGTCTTGAAATGATCAATTTTAAGGAATACCTCTTTAATAGAATTATTATGTAAAAATGTAATAATTTTTCCATTAAAAGGTTCAAAAACAGTTATGTTGCTTTGAAAAGTTCTTTCTTTCTTGGAGAGAAAATACCGAATAAAATTTTTGATTCGTGTAAAAGTTAAATCCACGTTACTTGAGCTGTCCACCATAATGTAAAAGGTATCGTAAGTTGTAATGCAATTTTCTTCTGATGGTTCAGCATTTACATGCAAAACTAAAATGTTCTCTGAAAGGAATCAAACAATTATTTTAAAAAATAATTTAAAATAAAAGAACCCGAAAAAATATAGTTTTATTTTATTATAAATCCCTTATACATGAGACAGAACAGAAATTATTGTTTGTGTTTAATGTAACGCACCGTGCCATAGATATTTACAAACTGAAAGTGGCTTCATAAAGTTACAAATTTATAAACTAAAACATCATTAATTTAATTAAATTCCTATCGAATGTTCAAACATTTTATCCTGTGCTTTGTAGATGACACAAGTGCATGTGCAAAATTTCATCTCAATTTGATTATTTGAAAAGAGTCACTTTTTACTTTCGTTTTTCCACAACCTCTACCCAACTGAGCACGTCAGAGAGAGAGAGAGAGAGAGACAGAGAGAGAGAGAGAGAGAGAGACAGAGAGAGAGAGAGAGAGAGAGAGGGAGAAACGATGGTTAAGCTAATATAAGATTTTTAAAATTGAAAGCATTACCGAGAAACAGATTTGGAACGTACTTATTAAAACATAAAAGATCAAGGCTATGCTTTACATTTTATCTTGTTTTTAAACACCAAATGTCTGGTTGTTTTATATCCTGTGTACTGTTAATTACAGCCAATGAATACAGTTATTTCTTTTTTTTTTTTTTTTTTTT